>MCJB01010787.1:20980-92795 GCA_002018475.1 Nicotiana obtusifolia | reverse complement strand
TTGAAGAAAAAAAATGTTTTATTCTTTTTTTCTCTCTACCTTTGAACAATTGAATGACTGAATAGCTCAACACTCTAAAGAAAAAATATAGCTCAGCAGTAAAAATCCAATCTTTGGGCAAAGACGCATCTAAAATTGAAAATTATGTTGACGTCGAAAAAAAATAATTCTACGAAAAATAGATTCTTAAGAAGAAAAAACTTAATTCAAAGAGTAGAACTGGCACTAATTTTCTTCATTCAGCCTCTTTTAACAATCAATTTACCTAACTATACCCCAAAAGAAGAAGAAAAAAAAAAAGATAAATATTTACTTTATAAAAGAAAAGTAAATAGTAGAGTTAACAGAAATCAAACTATTTTCTTAAAACTAATCTCTTCTAAAACCCAAAACAGAGCACACAAAAAAGAATTATCAATTAAATCAAAGCTTTAATTGAAGGATTTAAAAAAGAGACCGTATTGAGCAGAAGAGCAACAAAAATTGGAAGAGTAGTTTACCATAGAAGTGTGAATCAAGAAGATGAAGGCGAAAACGAAGAATTAGGTGAAGGGGGAAAATAGGGAAGCTGTTCTGAGATTTGAGAGATAGGTAGGTGAGGGGTGTGTGTGTGTGTGTGTGTTTTAAAATGAATTTATATATATACGACGTGTGTGGCGGAAAGGGGCCATATGTTAGGTGAGGTGGATAATTTGTGGAAGAAAAAAAAACTAGAAAAATGAGTGAAAATTTTCGATTTCATTAAAGACAGTCTTTAAGAAAGGAAAATTAAAATTTAAGTTTTTGGACATAAAAAATGTAAATTTGAAAAAAAAGTATAATTTTTAAAGTTAAATTGAGAATTGAAAGTTTGGGTATGTATTTTACTTGAAAAAATATTGTAATATTTTGAGTAAAAAATAATATTTATTTGAAAATGAGGTAAAAAAATTCTTTTTCAAATTTGAAACTCATCTTTAAAATTTTTGAAATTCATCTTCAAAAATTCAAAGAATTGTATAACTAAGAAATATTATATATATATATATATATATATATATATATATATATATATATATATATATATATACACACAAATGGGTAAGTTTGCCTGGAATATTTTTAATGAATTTGGCTTTGTTTCTTTAGGTTTAAATTTTGACCAAAATTTCCTATTATCTTTGTGCATTTGCATAAATTTTACTGTGTCAACTTAAAGAGGTTGGACCGCTGATAGGTAAGCGTCAACGTGTAAACGAGTTTCATTATTCAATTTTAATTAACAAAAAAGAAAGTCTTTGATATGTGAAAAGATGGCTCGGAAATTCCCTTAACACCAAGCGAAAACAAGATTTTAATAACAAAGAAATCTCAGATACGTGGTTGTCTGCATCTTTTTAAGCTTTAAGCCAAACAATTTAGGAACATTTATACACATACTCGTTTGGTTTACAATATTAAGAAAATAATCCCAACACAAAATTTTATATAGGTTATATTACTAATGTTTGGTTGTTCTTACAAGAAAGATAATTGTTGCATTGACTCAACATGATGTCCGGTTTGACTTTATTAAATTCCGCATTATCAATATCTATATAAATTATGCGGGATTCTTTATATGATTTTATGTATGATATAATAATAATAATAATAATAATAGTGATGATGATGATGATGATGATGATGATGATGATGATGATGATAGTAGGAATAAAGACCAAAAAAAACCTTTTAAAGTAAGCAATCAGGCATAAGATATTACTATTCACCATGGCCATAACCACATTATTATTCACCTCATGAATAATCATATATTATTATCCCTAATTTCGTACGAACTAATTAGTATGTGAACCGAATCTTCCTTATGCATTTCAAACATTACCAACATCATGGGCTGATTCGACTATGCGACTATGGGTTCAATTAAATTTATATATTTTATCTTAGATATAATTTTACAGTATAAAATTCATTAAAATTACTGAAAATTTTAAGCTATGAACTCACAATTCAAATAAGGTAATGACTCTCGAAAAATGAAATTCGGAACCCATAAAATTAAACTCATGGATCTATCTCTGACCAACATGATTTTAAACCAAGGCACTTTGAACTTCTGAATACTGAACACCTACTAGTTAAGTACTCTCTCTCATTTACTTTAATTGATTTTTTAATTGTTTTTACACATATTAAGAAATTCACCTTTAGCATTAATTAATAATGAAATTGACCATATTAACTTTAATTTTTTTATTGGAAATACAGCAAATACTCTTTGGCTCTTTATTCAAACGGAAATTTTGAAAAAGAGAAATTAATTCATTTTTGATATCCGAAAAGATCAAATATTGTGTACCACAAAAAAAAGATAAAAAAATCAGTTGAAGTGGACCGGAAGAAGTAACTCCATTAAGCAAAGTACATCCAATTCGGAGTTGCATTTTTTTTTTTTCATTTGGTTTTGCAATTAGTCTTCACCTAATTATGTTGATAGTTTAATTTAAGAATAATGAAAACTCATATTTACACTGGTACTACAAACTAACAACCCATTAAAAATGAAGTGTCATAATTACTAACACCATAAAATTTCTATACGCATAATTATATTGGCATAAATTAAAATAATCGATTGATCTTGCTTTTCTTCCAATGTTTCTACCAATTGGCAGGGTCATTTTCCTTACCAACTTCACACAATGGGTAGGTGACATTGGGATGGTTGTTGAGCTTTTCTTCAGCTTCGTTGAAGTTGAATTGTTGACCATTCGCTATAAAGGATTCGAAAGCTTTTGGATAATAGTACTACCATTTGCATTTACACCTGATATTGAATCCCCAATATTTAAATGAAGCTCAATTTTCTCAACTCTATATCATAAAACACGTTTGTTATTTGGGAATTTTTATTTCCATACACCTAACACCTTGTAATTTGATTTGATGTAATTGCTATGCTAGTAACTACACAACCTAATAACTTCGTAACATAATTACAATATAACTACATTTTTAAATTGCATAGTTCTATATTTTTAAATTTTTAAATAAATATTAATTTCAAAAGTTAAATAATCTTTTTTTTCAAATAAACACGTAAATGAATTTTCATGTTTAATAAATATATGTTTATACGAGTAATGTTAAATATTATTTATTAGTAGGTATTTAAAATACATAATATTTTTGAGAAAAAAGCATATTAACTAATTATGAATCGTAACTAATGTAGTAAAAATAATCTGTATTTTCCAAGAAATAATACTGTCTATTGAATTAATTAATAAAATACCAACAATGACTTGAAATATTTTACCAATTCATATGAATAACATCCATGGCAACCAATTCGAATTTCCAATATGAAATTTAATCTAATCTCTACATAGGATTAACTAATTCATATTTTAAAAGGAAAAGAAATAACAAAGACATGCTCTAAATTTGTTCATAAGTATTTTCTTTTGGAGATGTGACCTCATAAATCATTCGGGGAAAAAACAGATGGTCTACAAGGTTCATAACTACTCTTACCGCAAAGATGCTTGCATAGCCAACGCGAAGATCCTGTGTAATTAGATCGCATTCATAACATTCTTTCCTCCCCCTACCCGGCTCCCAACCCCAAAGAAAAAGAACCAAAGAAGAATGAAAAGTATGATATCATACCACTTGAACAAATTAAGGCTATGAGAGCAACTTATCCAACCATCCTAGGATATAGTAAGTGTTGAATAGAAGCATACTGTTTTAGATGCATTGTATTTTCTCTGAAACATAATGCTACAGTCAAATACATGATTGTACCACTACAGGTTCCTCGAACTTCGAAGCCTTCATTGGAGAATAATGAGGGAGGACCAGTTACTACAAATCCAGTATTTTGATTTCTATGTATCGATATTCTGGTTTTCTTCATCTTCTCCGTTGATCCCGGTAGGGTCCTTCATCCTCCTGGTCCTTCAAGAAGCCTAGGAAAGCAAGAAAACCGAAAAAGAAAAACCCACCTTTCCAATTGCCTCCACCACCCCCACCTCCACCTCCGCCGCCATCATCATCACGAGGGGGAAACCCAGACCCCCCATCATCCAGTGCAGGAGATTTTTCCTTACCTGCATCCAGTGTCGACATATTAGTGCCCACATGATAGTCTGCACTGGATCATTATAAAATACAAGCATGGCTGTTGATTTTGTGTTGATAAACTTTCGGAACCATTGGTTAAGTAAAGGCTAAACTGATGCTGTGATCTTCTTACAGCAGCAGGAGGGAATGCAGACACTACTAACCATAAGTATAACAGTCAAAATAACAAAAATGCAAAACACAAATTGTTATTTCCCTCCATTGTTCCACCAGTTGCTATAAAGAACATCAACAAATTACCTTGAACTGGTGCAACTGTAATGGTTGATTGTTCCCGTGTGACCGTTTGTGTCTGGCCTTCAGCACATCTGGCATTCTGCGGTGATGTGAAAGAAACAAGTGTTGAACAGAAAATGCTAGTAGCAGTATATTTCACTTCAATGATGCAGGAAAAGGAAACCAAATACCGAATGCAAGTAGTAGTAGGCGCAGCAGTACTGAGTAATATACGAACATACTAACTGCAGTAATAAACATACATACTAATTGAACCGAGAACTAAATACTGACCAATATATAAATTATCAAATCCTATTTAGGATTGTCTTGCCTGTAATGCATTATAGCCACTTTCAAGTAATAAACAAACATATATCTCCACATGCTATGCATCCATATCAATAAGCAATCAACGGCAAATAGAGAGGCTAATAAACTTATTTTAGTAAGTGAAGATGATTTTCATAAGTGAAGATGATTTTCATAATACTAGCTGCAGGATCCTGCTTTGTATACTGAACTGCACATATGGAGATATAGTCCAATGTGATTACTATGTGCCATAGCAGCTATCGCATTCTGAAGCTCTGAAGCTTCTCGCAGCAAAGATCACACAGAATTAATAAGAAATTACTAAACCACTAGAAGGAGAGCCTTGGAGCAACGGTAAAGTTGTCTTTGTGTGACCTATAGGTCACGGGTTTGAACCGTGGAATAGGTCACGGGTTTGAGCCGTGGAAGCAGCCACCAATGCTTGCATTAGGGTAGGTTATCTACATCACACCCCTTGGGGTGCGGCCCTTCCCCGTACCCTGCGTGAACGCGGGATGCCTTGTGCAGGGACTGTCCTTTACTGAACCACTAGAATCACTATAGGCGTGTAATTAACTAAGCAGGCACTCGTAGCAATTACACAAACACAAGTACTTAAGAGACTGTTACCAAAGCAGCAGAACATATTATTGAAGCACGCTTTTCTTGGACACGACTTATCAAGCGTCTTCTATTGTTAATGAGTTGAGTCTGCATGCAAAGTGGCTGGACGCCAGCAGGAACAAATACTATTGGCTTGAACTGCTTCCGGCTTTGATCCCCTGCTCTCACTGTGACAATGATATCCAATTATTAACAATTAAGATAGAACGGCAACAGGATGAGCAACAAATCTTCAAAAGGATTTTGCTAGCATTGGATTTTAAACTTAATAAATGTCTTGATGACATCTTTGTCAAACCTTAAACGCAAATGTTAAATTAGCACTTCAAGACATAAATACAGCGCATCAAATTAACTAAAACTCAAAGACGAGAATTTTTTTTCTTTTTCTTTTTTTCTTTTGACAATTAAAATCAAAGACAAAAGCTTTGACTTGGGGCAACGGATGCATCTCAGACTTCCGAGGTGTTAAGCAGCACAAAATTCAGAATGCTAGATGATAGATCATAAACAAAAAATTTCACTTCTACTGATTTGCTGTATATGAAAGTATTATATATTTGACTGTGAGGGGGTGAGTGCAAATTGATGTTTTCATAGAGAGAAAGAAAGCTAAGCTAAAACAGTCTAATAGTATATGCAAAACAGCAACTGATATATTACAAGAGGATCATTACTTAATGTGCCTATCTGCCTTATTTCCTACAGCACTTACACAGTAATGCTATTCAGATATTTTACATCTAATACGGTTCTTTAACGTATTCAGAGCTTTGAGAGCTTCGAATCAGAGAGAGTTGGTCCATCCGATTCGTAGGGAGCATGAGAAGGAAGTTATATGGGATCTCACATTTAGAAGAAACCTGCAAGACTGGGAGATAGAGGAGTTGTAAAGGTTGATGGAGTTACTCTACGGGCAACCAAGCCTCAATCACTTTAATAGTGACTCATGGAGATGGGCGTTGATGAGTGATGGTTTATTCACAATCAAATCTTTTTACCAGAGTTTGTTGGTGAGAGAGGAGACACATTTTCCGCATTTATCAATTTGGATTTTTAGGGCGCCTAGGAAGGAGTGCTTTTTTTCATGGTTGGCAGCAAGGGGAACGATTCTGACAGCTGAGGATCTGACGAAGAGAAGTATTACACATACCAGTTGGTGCTATATGTGTAGATGTTCGGGCGAAGAGGTTGATCATCTACTGTTGCACTGTACAGAAGTATCGTGGAGGGTGGTTCTGAATTTCTTTAGTGTTCAATGGGTGATGCCAGTTACTGTTAGAGATATGTTGCACAGCTAGACCGATAGACGTAGGAGAAGAAGACAAACAACATGGAAGGTTGCTCCATTAGCTCTTATGTGGCTCGTATGGAGAGAGAAACATGAGAGCTTTTGAGGGGATTGAAAATGATTTTGCACATTTGAGGAATAGCCTTTTGTCTTTAATTGCTTTTTGGTGCAGCGACGAGATTCCTAGTTGTACGGATAATTGAGTATCTTTTTTTGTTATAACCGTGGTGTCTGGGGCACCTTGCGCACACCTCAACTAATTCCACGGGATAACTGCCACCTCTCGCCAGCAACAGGTACCAGGTTAACTCTAGCCTTGGCGTATCCACCAAGGCTAGGATAGATGGGAAGAAATCACCTATTATTTTTTGCCTCTGTTGGGATTTGAATCTGAGACCTCGTGGTTGTCACCCACTTCATTGACCACCAGGCCACACCCTTGGGTGCCAGATAATTGGGTATTTTGTGTAGAGAATCATGTTTTGTTGTAGATTCTCTACCTTTTGGTATATCTCTTGTATAGTGGAATTATCCCTTTGTTAATAATATCATTTACCTTATCCAAAAAAAAGGATTCTCAATGAGCTAACAGCAAGAGAAGTTGATACGTTAATGTTTAACAGGATCAAGCATCACTATGTGATCCTTTACATGGATATTAATGATGACATCCCTTATCTAAAAAGACATGCAGAGGTACTTCGTTAAAACAATCAATAACGGGATATACACAAACATACCTATTGGCAAAGTAACTGCACTCATAGTGGTACTGGCGGTTGACAACATCTTTTTGCAATAATTCTGGGTCTCCCTGATATTGAACTCCTGTAATCCTGCAATCCAAAAGGAAAAGTAGATTAAATATGCAATCCATAGAGAATAATAATTGCACTTGCAAGAGGGTACCAACAAAAAATTGCTTGTCAAGGAAATGGAAAACCATTATCGCCTCAGGCGCACTATAAGTGTTCTCAGTTGGCAAAATGAAACTACCAACAAAAGGGCGGTGGTGTCCAATATCAGCAGTATATGACTTCATTCGATCATCTGAGTTTCATGAGGGTTCAATAACACTAAGCAGTGAAGCTTTTGGTGTATCTAGAACGAAAGGAACCCCATATGTTCTAATGGAATCTAAACTCCAACTCACACTTTGAAGGCTTTTTGCTCAGTTAATCTTTACAGTTGGAATTATCTTAAGCCTGTACTTTGTCCAGTTAAATTTTTTGGATTTTGTTGGCTCACTGAACTTTAGCTAATCAATTGTCCTGGAGCTAACACTATCATCTCTTTTGTACTCCCTTTTGCATCTACTTGATGCCATTTAATGATATTTACTTACTTTATCAAAAAAATAAAACACTAAGCAGTGAAGCTTATACATATACAGAAAATCAGTCAATATTTTTTCAGTACACTATTAATCCTGAAAAAGTACATTTACTGCTCAGTGAGGCAACTAAAATTCTCCATTACCAATTTCCAGATTATATTTCTGAAGGTAACAAAATACCACAAAATTAGGAAATGCATTTAGAAGGTCAATTCTGTCTTAACCGCCCACAGCAAACCACATTTTCTCATGCATTCCTTTCTCTATCCATCCGGCTCTCTTAATAAGACATTAGAAAGTTCAACTTGGGTGCTAGGAGAAAGTAGACAAGGAGGATAGGATGCATATGAGGGGGGAAACTAGCAAACAACTTGTCTTTCTTGGCCTTTTATAACTCAGACGTCTAGAAACAACCAACATTGAACCTAAACTTCCATTGAAGCAGATCAGTTAATAATTCAAAGCCTGACACACAAGAGCCTTTATTCATAAAAAAAAATGGTTAACTTCAAGGAGAGATGTGCATTCAATTGAGACGCACTACTATCCACACATTATCTGGCTTTTTAGCTGCTAGCCCCCTAATGTGGAGGAAACAGTTATGCATTCCAAGGTCATACATCTTCAAAAATAGCAGTAAAGTCAAACTAAAATAACAAACTAAACTGAAAGTATTAGGCGATAATCTTATAAAAATGTAAATACAACTGACTCTCATATCAGATGCCACAAGCATTCTGTTGCACAACCAAATAGAAAACACCGAAGTATTCCTTCTCAAAAGGAGGGTCATAATGGCTCCTACATGAGCATAGAGTCTACTACGTTAACTAGTTCAGCTTACACTGGATTTTACAAAGCGGTGTCTATAATTCGCCTTGTAAGTAATTTTTGGTCTAGGATTTTGTTGGTTTTAAGGTTTTACTTCCTGTTTCAAATTGATATTTACTCAAGTATTATTTTCAGGTGCTGACAGCTTAAGCTTCTGTTGCATGACTTTTTTTCTGCCTTGACGTACTCGTGTACAACAAGAACAGCAGCAACAACAACAGCAGCAGCAGCAAAGATAGTGAATTCCCACAAGTGGGAGAGTAAACAAAACAAAACAAAACAAAAAAGGTCTGACATGGCGCGTTCTTCCAGCAAATTCTTCAAAATACAGTAAAAACTAGTTAATACAGAACATACCAATACCAAATGCCAACTATAAGACATGCCAATATTGAGGTAAATAGGTTTAGCATCCATAAAGCTCAAGATTGTACTGAAACTTTCCTGGGGTTCACCCACATAGTATGTCAAGAACAAACTCAATCTTCTACCATAGAACATTCCTTGTATTATATAGCATAACAAAAGTAAGTGTCTATAATACCAACTACGGGTATTCAAATTGCCACAATTTTCATTAGTTCCGACAAGATAACAGTCAAAAGGTCCTAAGCTACACTTTTTTTTTCAATTTAATTTAATTAAAACATACCTTAACATAATTTTTCCTCTAAATAAAGTTACAATCCTTCCCCCCAACCAAAAAAAAAAAAAAAAACACGACCAATACCATTAAAAAACCCCACAAAACTTCACCTATATCAATAGCAAGATCCAACGTCTTCATAAAGCAAAGTAAACCCAAATAATAATTCACATAAAAAAGAAAGACAACCCCAAAAAACGAAAAGGAAAAAGGTGAAAAATGGGTTAAAGTACAGACCTTTTTCAGATACCCAATAGAAGGAGAGTGAAATTAGACTCTGCCAATATAAAGAGAGGAAATTATTTGTTGTTTGGTTGGGCTGATGGTTTATTGAAGGGGAAGGAATGACGAAGAGGGGAAGGAAGAGGTGATTACTTGGATAGGAATTTGTTTTGGGATGAAAAAGGTTATGGTTTCGGGTAAACCGCCTGTGTGCTAAGAGACCCGTTTTAGCGAGTTTAATTCTTTTCACTTCTTTATAATCTGACAAATTGGCAGGTTATCGCAAATATTACACGACATAGTAAATGGAAGAAAAGAAATAAAGTTCCTCTTGGATTTATTACCATGAAACTCTTTCCTCTTCTATTTTTTTTTCTTGCAACTTTCTGTGTTTCTTGTCTTGCTATTTTATCTTGTTTCCTTCAGCTTTCGTTTCCTACCCCTCAATTTTGCGATTTAGAGCAGAGATACCCCCGTTAAAAAGTGGTGGATATATACCCCTGCCGTTATAAAATGGTGCAAATATACCTCCTTATCATTACACATATGGTTAAGTATACCCTTTTTGCTGATCGAGCATCCAACGCAAAGCGACTTTTCATTCTCTTATTTCGTCGTGGCACATTCCCACCACAATCACCCCCGGCTCAAAGGGACCTGTGGAAAAAAAGAGTCTTAGACCTTATCTTAGTTGTTTGAATAAAGTAAGGGTAGGTCTTTGTCCCCGGATTCACTGAGTCAAGCAAACCAATGCCTTAAGCTGCTCATCCATACTTTCAATTTGTTGATTGGAATAGAATTAGATGTACCAGGTTTGATTACATGCCTGAAGGACGGACTGTCTGATCGATCAACAGAAATGTTAAACAAAATTCTTTTAACTTTTTTTTTAATTAAAAAAAACTTTCTTGCCACTTTTAAAGAAAAGTCCACCTATTTTTTTAGTAAACATATTTTTCTAAAGTCACATGGTATTTTTTTTTTCTAGTGGATCGGGTCTGATTTGCTTACAAAAATATCTCTGTGGCTTAAAAAAATAAGTCTACCCATTTTTTTAAACGAATTAGACTCGACCCACCAGGAAAAAAAAATTACCACGTGGATTTAGAAAAATATATTTGCACTATTTTGTAACGACATGGCTATATATCCACTACTTATTTAATCGAGGGCATATCTGCTCTAAATCGCAAAGTTTATCCCTAAATTTTGGGAGTAAGTTTAAAATGGTATCACGATCCAAATCTATATGATTAATATCTGGTACATTATCCAATTCAAACAAACTAACCCATATAAGAATCCCCATTTATATGCCTCTTTCATGTATGGGGAAGTTATTTTGAAAATATAATCATTTTAGATCATTATAACCATTGCATGAATACAACCTTTAAATAACACTTTTTCAATAAATAAAAATTCATAAAAATCAAGTGTATCATTCATGCATGCCATATGAGTAGTCATAGAATTACAACCTAAATAAATAAATAATTGTCTCTGAAATTTTTCTGACATAGAATGAAACAGATAACGGAGACAAGCCACGGTGACTCCAAAGAATAAAGTAAAATCTCTCCATGATCAAAAGTGTGGAGTCTCACCAAAAGCGTAAGCAAAAACTGTGGAGATGTCCTATCCACGGTACTCGTGCTGCTCAGGACCAGTTTATAAAAATAAAAATTTGGCCAACTAGACTAAGCTCCATATGTCTAATATGTACCATAATTAAATTGGTTTGCCAAGAAGTAGGACAAGATTTAAGTAAAGTCATGAGATATATAAAGCATTGATATTAAAAAGAAACATTTATATCAAATCAAGCTATACAATGTAATGCAACAACAAAATATAACACATATCAAAGTCCTCTTTAGCTTTAAATTTTAATCTAAACCGCGTGAGATTGTTACCTTTAATCGGGAGTACTATATTACTATAATATAATAAAAATTACACTAGCTGATCAACCTAACAATAGGTATTTAATCCTACTTTTCCATGCGATTTCTCTTTGTATCGTACGAGTCGATTTAGCCTCATTATCTTAAGTAATTTTATTTGCTCTCATAATGAAGGATTTTATCCCATAAATTTTAGCTTAACCTCGAAATACCTCTCTATATTGATCCTTTTTCAGTTCATGTTAAAGCAATTAATAAGATGGGTATTTACCTTTTTATCTAACATGTATTATTTCAATGTATATAAGGTTTTCAAAATATTATACTTTGATGTTTTATACTTCAATACCACACAAGAGGTGGGGGAGGGAGGAGGGGTGATTTGTGTGGTATCCAATTTTCGCGTGCACATGTTATAGAAGGACATGATTCTTCTACTTGTTCCTTACACTACAGTTGCGGAATAATAAATGAAGAAAGTAAAGAACACAAGTACTTTTACGTGGAAAACACCTAGCTCAAAAGATAAAAAACAAATGACCTACTACTCAGTAGAATTGTTCCCAATACTTCACTAAATCACTGAGCCAAAAACAGCATTTACAAACCTCTTGTAAATCTAAGGATTACCTCCAACCCTTTGTGGCAACCAGCCTTAGACTGTTGCGAAAATTTCAAGTTAACTCTAACTTGAAATACACTCAGAATACCTAGTACAAATGCTTCTAGAGAAAGTTGAAAGGTACAACTCAAAAACCCTACTACAATGAAACTAGAACAAAAGACAGACACTTGGAACTGATAATTCTATCTGGTTCATGTATCTTCAGGTTTGCACACTTGAATCACACAGGAATTGCTTGCAAAATGCCTTGCTATTTTGCTCTCAACTCTCGTTTTACTTCAACGTTTGTGTGTTCCCTGTAAAAGAGAACGAATTGATATATATAGAGAGTTAGTAGAATAAGAAATAACCAGAGTTCTAATGATATACTTTTCCTTGGTGGAAGAGTTCTAGTTATCTTCAACTTCTAACTCCTCCCATATCTAGGATAGAGTTCTCTTCAAGTAAGGAGTCCTACTCCTTATTAATTATGCAACCTTTGCGTCCAGGAGATATCAGATTTAACCACTTATGTTTATCTCCTTCACGTGTATGCCTTATGCTTGAATTTGCATGTGCGCTATGTATACTGTGTATGGACCTGGTTCATACATGTGTTTTTTTATTGTCAATCATCAAACCTTACTTAGGCCAACAAATTTTTCCTTTTTGATGATGACAAACTCTGTACTTTTCAGAAGCATGAAACATGTTTCAACTCAGCTCAACATCAATACAATGTTAGAATACTTTTCATTTTAAAGTCATCAAGGACCAGGTTCATTAGGTTATAAACATTACAGTCCAAAGTAAAAAAGCACAACCTATCTTACTCCTTTTGGCATCATCAAAAAGTTGCAGAATTACGTTAGATACCCAGATTTTAGCAGATCTTACTCATATCCATTTAGGCTACTTCAAATGCAATCATGCAGTCAAGTATCACTTATCAATCTAAGGATATTAGCCATCTAAGAAGCATCAACAAACAATTAGCAAAAAGCAGTGATTATCATTGATAAGAGGCATCCACAAAGCATAGAAGGAAATACAGGTACTGCATCATGAGAAAAAAGAAAAAAAAATATTCGGGTCACTGGTTTTCTAACTAGGCTAGGAAGGGTTTAAGGCTGGGAAGGACCAAGTTCTTGGTTTCTGGCCTGAAGCAGCTTCAACATGTTATGAAGAATGCTTTCATTCTTCTCCTTTTTCTTTTGTAAGCTCAGTTATGAGAGCATTCCTCTGAGTTTCTACTTCTGCCAGCCTCTTCTTCAGCCTCTCAATCTCAGATTCCTTAGCCCCACTCTCCTGCACCAAGGCTCTCACTTTGCTGTTCACAAGCACCGGTTCTTTAGGAGTAGTATGGACTTCATAGTCACATGCAGTCAAGGTGTTGGCCCCAAAGTGATCTTTGCCTGTGCTAACATCTCATTTCTTGAGAGGAACCTCGAAGTGAGCAAGCACAGCAGTGAGAATGGACCCATAAGATATGTCATGAGTTTTGGTGCCAGTGAGTACCCTATCAAGGAGTTGGATGATAAACCATGGCCAGTTGATCTGCCTCCCACTATCCAGGCACTCCATAAGGATCAGGTCCATGAAAGGTGCAATGTGCCTTCTCTCCTGCCTGGGAAGAACAACCTTGTTGACAAATTCAAAGAGCAGCTTGTGGGCAGGCTTCATCTCACCTTTGTACACAGCCTTGGGATGTAGCTCCAAGTCAATGTCAGCAAATTTTCTTGTAATAGTAAGGGAGGTGGGTAAGTTTTCTAGGCTTGGCCATTTCAACTTCTTGTAGTTATTGTACCCTTCAGCAGGTACCCCTAGAATTTCTCTCAGTTCCTTGGCATCAAAGCTCACAGTCACCCCTT
This sequence comes from Nicotiana obtusifolia, assembly GCA_002018475.1. Lineage (NCBI taxonomy): Eukaryota > Viridiplantae > Streptophyta > Magnoliopsida > Solanales > Solanaceae > Nicotiana > Nicotiana obtusifolia. The sequence continues at coordinate 78,798 of MCJB01010787.1, read as the reverse complement.
TCACTACACTACTGACCCTGTCATTCTTGATTTCACAGTTAGCCATAAACTCCACAATTTTTTCTCGAGCCAATCTTCCTTCCATCTGAAGGACCATGTCCTTCCATCCCTGAAGTTCTAGCTTCTCCAACAGCATTACCATTCCTTCCTCCTCCAAGTCCCTGAGGAGTCTACTCTTTAGAATTGTCCTTTTTCCGAACTTCACCATCTTGTTCTGTTCCTCATCAGTTTCCTCTTCTTCTTCACTTTCTTCTTCTTCCACTACTTGCACTTTCCTAGATTTCCTAGCAGATCTGGTTCTTTTTGCCAAGGCAGAAAGCTTTGTATCAACAAGCTTTGAAGGAGACTCTTTTTGGAAGTTTTTCTTTTATTTGCTTTTGGAGTCACAACCTCCACCTCCTTTGTCTCGTCTTCATCATGAAGGACCAGGTTCATCCCCTTAATCTCAATTGACTCAGCTGGTTCACTCACTTTCTTCTTTCCCTTTGCAACAACTTTTCTTTTACTCTCTTCTAAGGCTCTTTCAAGTTCATCCTCACTCTGCTTCTTCTGACTCCTTTTAGCTCTTCCTCTTGTAGGAGGAGTCTTTACATGGATAGAAGAGGCGGCCTTTCTCTTTTTGTGTACCCTAGCAGTTCCAGGGATCTTAACACCCCAAATTTTCTACTTCTTTGGATTGTCTATCCGACGCTCTTTTTAGTAGATCTTTGAGGGGTTCCTTCACAGATGGAACAGGTTCTTGGAACCTTTTCCTCAACCTAACCAGCCCCTCAGCTGCACTTGCATCCCCAGATCCACTACCTCCTTCTTCTCTCCTGCTTTCTTCCTCCTTAACAACTTCCTCACTCCATAACACCATCGCCCATACTTCCTCAATCAACCCAACAAGAGTAGGTGAAGATTCAACCACTCCTTCTTTTCCCTTTCCCCTTACATCTCCTTGAACACCCTCACTCTCTTTTTTTTTCTTTTTTTTTTACCACCAATTTTATCAGACTCAGTAGTCTCTACCCCAGCAATAGTACCAACCAGAATAAATCTGTTCTCTAAATTTTCGGTCATTTCAGAAATGACCTCAGAAGAAATATTTAGACCAGAGGTCACCTGTTCTGTTTCAGATGAAATAGTTTTTCCCCCCTTAGTTGCAGACTTAAAAGATTCTTCTGATTTTTGGGGTTCTTCTACTTGGCTTGCTTTCAATTGCTCATTTATTTTCTTGATTGGTTCACTGCCAGCGACTGTCTTACGAGCAATCATCTTGAACCTTCCTTTCTTAGAGGTAGGTGTGGTTGAAGGTGTAGGTGATGATTCTTTGGGTGGTGAAGAAGGATTTCTAGATGGGTTTTCCATTGATGTGTTTAGAGGAGATGTGTGTGTAGAAGAGATGAGAGAAGATAGAGAAAATTTTTAGCGGCTGAAAAATTAGAAGTGAAGAAATGGTTAAGGCAATTTAAAGAGGGAGAGTTGGAGTGGGTAACAGTTGCTTTTTTAAGTTTAGAAGTCTAATCAAATTGAAAAAGTCAGTTTGAGTAGATGTTGGACTCTTCCCTAAAATCTTGGCAATTATGGCGCGTGAGACTCTTTCTAGGTGAAATTGTTTCTTTTGTAACTGGTAAACTTGAAGAGATTAGGATTAAATGGGGCTCTCCTATTGATCATGATCCAAATACAATTATTTCAAAATATGCGGATTGGAGAATACATACTATGTAATCTTCACTGAGAATTCTCTTGTGTAAATCTGAATTTTCTAAGAAAAGTAAAGATAATGGCATAATAGTATACTAATGAAAGTATGAGACTGAGCAAAGATCTAATCTAATTATTTACAAAGTTCTTAAATTATCTAACCAATTATTGAGTTAGAACTTGTTCCTTTTAGGCGATTTTAATCATCCCTAAATCTAACTTGTTCCTTTCAAGGTGATCTCTACTTAGAGCTTTTGTGAAGATGTCAGTTATTTGCTTGTCAGTAGCACAAAATTCCACAGTAATCAAACCTTTCTCATAATTATCCCTCAAAAAGTGATGCCTAACATTTATGTGCTTAGTTCTTTTATGATGAACCGGGTTCTTGGTCATACTAATTGCATTGGTGTTATCACAAAAGATGGGGATACAATCTACATCAATTCTAAAGTCTATTAATTGCTATTTGATCCATAACAATTGAGCACAACATAAGGCAGCAGCCGCATACTCAGCTTCAGCAGTAGACAAGGCCATAGAATTTTGCTTTTTAGTGGCGCAAGACACAAGACACGAGTCAAGAAAGTGTACCATACCTAAAGTGCTTTTTCTATCCACAAGAAAACCTGCATAATCAGCATTAGCATATCCCACTAAGTTAAAATTACTACCTTATGGATACCATAGGCAGAGATCAGCGGTGCCTTTTAGGTATCTCAAGATCCTCTTGACAACAATCAAGTGAGACTCCTTTGGATTTGCCTGAAATATAGCACAAAGGCCTACACTGGAAATAATGCCAAGTCTACTAGCAGTGAGATATAACAAATAGCCAATCATTCCCCTATACATCTTCTGATCAACAGATGAACCAGGTTCATCTATATCCAATTTTGTGGTTGTTACTATAAGAGTGTCAATTTCTTTGGAATCTTCCATTTTAAACCTTTTAAGCAACTCTTTCACATACTATCTTCTATTTTAAACCTTTTAAGCAACTATTTCACGTACTTTTGCTGATGGATCATAGTTTCATTTGAATTTTATTAATTTGTAAGCCTAAAAAGAAATTAAACTCACCCATCATACTCATTTCAAATTCAGTCCCCGTTAGCTTAGCAAAATCTTTACTTAATCATCTGTAGTTGCTCCAAAGATTATATCATCAACATATATCTGAATTACTATGAGATCTTTACCTTTTTCTTTCAAGAATAAAGTATTGTCAATTTTATCTCTCTTGTAGCCATGTTCAAGCAAGAATTTAGACAATCTTTCATACCATGCTCTTGGAGCCAGGTTGAGCTCATAAAGTGCCTTGTCAAGCTTGTACACATGATCAAGACATTTCTTGCTTTCAAAGCCAAGAGGTTGATTGACAAACACTTCTTCCTTTAGATAGCCATTGAGGAAGGTACTCTTGACATCCATCTAATGGAGAGTGAATTTCATGTAAGCAACAAAGGCTATAAGGAGTCTAATTGCTTCCAATCTTGCAACTGGAGCAAAAGTCTCATCATAGTCTATGCCCTCCTCTTGACTATATCCTTGAACCATCAATCTTGACTTGCTCCTTGTAACTGTTCTATCTTCATCAAGTTTGTTTCTGAAGATCTATTTAGTGCCAATTACTGATCTGTCCTTAGGTTTTGGTACCAAATGCCAAACTTGACTTCTCTCAAATTGCTTGAGTTCATCTTGCATTGCGTTCACTCAGTCTGCATCATGCAAAGCCTCAGTAACAATTTTAGGTTCAATAAGATACAAAAAGAAGCATCAAAAGCACAGAGGTTCTTCAAAGAAGATTTGGTTTTGATTCGAAAGGTTGGACAAGTGATTATGTTCCCAATGGGATGAGAACGTTGATACTTGTAAGGTTTCACAACTGATTTCCCGTAGATGTTCCTTCAATGTTTTGTTGCTGAGGAACAGGTTCATGGACAGGTTCCCTCAAGGTTTGAGGATCAGTTCCTCTCTGTTCAGTTCCCCCTGTCAGTTTGCCCTAGGTGGAAGGACCTGTTCCATCACCTGTTGCTTCGTCTGGTGCAGCTTTAGTCTGGGCTATGGTTTCATTTAAGTTTCTTACCAGCCCAATTGCTTCATCATCTTGTTCATGCCTCTTAGAAAAAATGTTAGTTTCATCAAAAATCACATATACACTTTCTTCTACACACATAGTTCTTTTGTTATAAATCTTATAAGCTTTACTATGTGAAGAATATCCCAAGATTACTTCCTCATCACTTCTGGGAGAAAACTTACCTAGGGAGTCTTTTCCATTATTGTGCATAAAGAACTTGCATCCAAATGCCCTAAGGTGGGATATATTTGGTTTTCTCCCTTTATGTAACTCATAGGGCGTCTTCTCAACAAGAGGTCTAGTCATGTACCTATTTATGATGTAGCATGCAATGTTCACAGCTTCTACCCAGAAGTTATGGGGCAATTTACTAGCAAGTAGCATAGTCCTAGCTGTTTCCTCCAATGTCCTATTCTTTCTTTGAACTACTCCATTTTATTGTGGAGTCCTAGGAGTAGAAAAGTTACGATCTGTGCCATGCTCATCACAAAATTCAGCAAATTTAGCATTCTCAAATTCAGTACCATGATCAGATCTAATTGAAGCAAGTTGATTACCTAGTTATTTCTGAGTTTTTCTAACAAATGAAGTGAACATATCAAATGCTTCATCTTTAGATGTTAAAAATAGTGTCTAAGTAAACCTAGAGTAATCATCAACAAGCACCATAACATATCTCTTACCACCTCTGCTCAATGTTCTCATTGATTCACAAAGATCCATATGGACCAGTTCCATTGTCCTGGTAGTACTTCCCCCTTGAACAAGCCTCACAAACTTTATCTTCCTTAAACTTAATGTTAGGCAGCTCTATCTTCAAGTCTTTGGAGACTATTTTGTTGAGTTGGCTTAGACTGGCATGTCCAAGTCTCTTGTGCCAAATTAGGGAATCATTATCCAACACGCTTAAGCAAGTGAGTTCATTTATCTGAAAGTGTGGACAGATCCACCACATATATGTTATTCACTTTTTTTTCCTGCAAAACTATCTTTTCAGTGATAAGATTAATCACAAAATATTTTGTAGAGGTGAAGGCTACTATGTTACCTCTATCACACAATTGTAATATACTTATTAGATTGTACTTCAGTCCATCTATCAAGTAGACATCTCAAAAGAGTGAGAATCAGACTTACTTACCTTTCCAACCTCAATGATTTCACTTTTCTTTCCATTTCCAAAGGAGATATTACCTCCTTTAAGGTCCTCAAGTGAAAGGGACTGGTTCTTACTTCCTATCATGTTCTTAAATTAGCCATTATCCATGTACCATATTTGGTTGCTTCCCTTCACTTGGATCTGCAAAAAGAAATCAGGGGTTAATCTTAGGAATTCAAACTAGTTTGGGTCCCTTCTATAGGCAAAAGGATAAATCAAGTTCTTTTTTGCCCAACTTGGCAGCCTATTTTTTCCTAGAACAAATTGTTGTTCTTTTGATCTGCCTTTTCTTTTGAAATGCAATCACTCTTGTAGTGACCAGTATTTCTACAGTGTGTGCAAATCTTATTCTCAAGGAGTGTGAGGTACTTGCTTTTGGGATCCCACTTAGGTGCAGAGTTTTCAAAGTCAAGTCCTCTTCTGTTGCTACTATGGTGTTCTTGTAGCCATGAAAATACATCAGAGGACCTGTTCCATTTACAAGTTCTGTCTAGCTCATGCTTGACCTTGTTCAGATCCTTCTTTAAGACTCTTACCAGTTCATCCCTTTTATACAATTAATCTTTTATTTTTCCTACATTTTCTTCTAAAGTGATTTGTGTGTGATCGGCTGCCTTTTTACCTATTCCTAATTTCAATTTTAGATTTTCCAGTCTAAGTATTAGGATAGTTGTATCAAGTGCATGAATCTGGTTCTTCAACACAGTATTTTCACTTTCAGTTTCACAAGCCCTAAGTTCCAGGTCTTTGCACTTAGCTTTCAAAATCACACATTCTTTTGACAGTTGTTCTTTTTTATTATTCACATCCTCAGATTCATCAATCAGCTCTAGTAGTAATTCAGATAATCTTTCTTTAGACAAGAATTTAGTCTTGTCTTTGAGATGAAAGGCACTTACCTCAATTTCTTCATCAGATTCTCCAATGGCCATTAGTACTCGTTCATCATCGTTATCATCATCATCTGAGCTTTCATCTGAGCTTTATCCCCAAGCAGTGACCATGCCTTTGGTTGATCCTTTGTTGTTGCCTTTCTTGGGATGAACCTGTTCCTTCGTTCAGCTCTTTCCTTCTTCCATTTAATTTCTCACAAAGGACAGTTTTTGATCATGTGATCAGTCTTTCGGCACTTGTAGCAGCATCATTGGTTTGCTTCTACGGAGCTCTTGCCTCGCTGTAGCTTCCACTTCTTGAAGAACCATTTCCTCTCCTTAGGTACTTATTGAAGTCTTTAGTGATCAATGCCATTTCATCATCTTCCAGATCAGAACCTTCAATAATTCTAAGTGCCAAACTCCTTTCCTTCTTAGTTACATCCATTTTCATGGTTTGTCTCCTAAGTTCATAGGCAGTGAGATTCCCAATTTATCCATCTAGTGGGAGAGTGACAATATTTTTTGATTCTTGGATGGCAGTGATCTTGCTTTTCCAAGTAATTGGCAAGACCCTAGTGAGTATCTTCTCTAACTCTTTCTTCTTCAAAGATAATCCTTCCAAGAGATTTTAGTTCATTTGTCAATGTAGTGAACCTTGTGTACATCTCTTGAACGGTTTCTCCATCATTCATAACAAAATTCTCATACTGAGAGTACAATAGAGTTCCTCTAGATCTCTTCATCTGAGTATTTCCTTCATGGGCAACTTGTAGTGTGTCCCAAATTTTCTTAGCAATGGAACAACATTAGATTCTACTGTACTCATCTGGACCAAGTCCACAAACAAGCCACTTCTTGGCTTTGGCATTCTTGTTCCACTTCTTCAGATCCTCAGCATTGCAATCAGCTCTTGTCTTTGGCACATCTACTCCTACAGTATTTTTCTTCAAAGTAGCTAGTGGACCATCAATGACAATGTTCCATAGCTCATAGTCCTCTCCCTGTATGTGATCTCTCATTCTTGACTTCCACCAAGAGTAGTACCAGCCATTAAGGAGTGGTGGCCTAGCAGTGGATTGCCCTTCCCAATTTTCAGGTGGTTCACTAATCTTGATCTTCTCCTAAGGTGTTAGACTCTTCAAGGATAACTTCTCTGATGCCAATTGATGTTTTGTACTTCAATACCACACAAGAGTGGGGGGGGGGGGGGGTGATTTGTGTGGTGTCTAATTTTTTACATGCACAGATTATAAAAGAACCAGGTTCTTCTACTTATTCCTAACATTATAGTTACAGAATAACAAATGCAGAAAGTAAAGAACACAAGTATTTCTACGTAGAAAACACCTGGTGCAAAAGGTTAAAAATCCACGACCTATTACCCAGTAGGATTTTTCCCAATACTTCACTAAATCACTGAGCCAAAAACAACGTTTACAAAATCTTGTAAACCTAAGGATTACCTCTAACCCTTTGTGGAAACCAGCCTCAAGCTGTTGATAATTTCAAGTTAACTCTAACTTGAACAATACACTCAGAGTACCTAGTACAAATGCTTCTAGAGAAAGCTGAAAGGTACAACTCAAAAGTCCTACTACAATGAAACTAGAATAAAAAACAGACACTTGGAACTGGTTCTTCTATCTGGTTCATGTAGCTTCAGGTTCGCACATTTGAATCACATAGGAAGTGCTTGCAAAATGCCTTGCTATTTTTCTCTCAACTCCCGTTTAATTTCAGCGTTTGTGTGTCTCTTGTAAAAGAGAATGAACTGATATATATAGAGTTAGTAGAATAAGAATAACTAGAGTTCTAATGCTATAGTCTTCCTTGGTGGAAGAGTTCTAGTTATCTTCAACTTCTAACTCCTCCCTTATCTAGGATAGAGTTCTCTTCAAGTAAGGAGACCTACTCCTCATCAATTATGCAACCTTTTGTTCAGGCGATATTAAATTTAACCATTTATGCTTATCTCCTTCATGTGCATGCCTTGTGTTCGAATCTGTCCGTGCCCTGTGTATACTGTATATGGAACTGGTTTCATGCATATGTTTCTTTTGTCAATTATCAAAACTTACTTAGGCCAACATACCTTATAATTATAATTAAAAATTCATAAAAATACATCCAAATTATTTTACAATGCAAGGAGTAGTGCAATCTCAATTCGCTTGTCCCCACAAGCTAGGACACACATTCATATTTAAGTTCTAAAATATCTACGATGTGAGTTTGGAGGAAAAATTCCAAGAGGTAATAAGTTTCAACATACCTCAAAATGCTTTTCACATTTTATCACAAAAATTCAACGTCTTAAACCAATCACAATTTATACAAAAATATCTATATGTGTCAAAGTTTGACCAACAATAATCCAATAGACCTATTTAGGTCCAACCCTTTCCCAGAGTGTTCTTCAAACCTCACAAATATGCTAATGGAGTTCCGTAGCCCATCGGTATCATTTAATAATGAGAAATTTTCAGAAACCACTATAGTTTAGTGGCTATTAACTTTTCAAAGTTACCATATACATATTTACTTCGTATAGCTAATATTTCGTTGCTATCGGACTGTATTCGCGCTATTATATTCATGAATACAATCACGAAATTCGCCTAATAAGTAGGGAGTCCAGTTGTTTAATAACGAAAAGAGGATCAATTAACGTGTATCACTTCTAATTTAATTCAACAAATCAATTCTACAAAACTTCATTGCTACTGTGTTGTATTCCATGTATTCGCGCGACTGTATTTATTAATCCACCTAAAGACAGGGATTACAACTGTTTAATCTTGTATTTCATGTATTCGCGCGAATGTATTTATAAATATAGTGAGGTAATCTGCCTAAAAAATAGTGATTACGGGTGTTTAATGACGGAAAGCGTAATATTAAATTGTGTTCACTTTCACTATGTTGAATTCAGTTATATTCAAACAACAAAAAAATTAAGAAATTGGGTGTATACTGTTCTATTGCAATTCGACTGTATACATTGTATTCAATTCATCGATATCCATTATTCAATATTATACTTTGTATTCAATTCACCGTATTCAATTCCCCTGTATTCGAACAACAAAAATCACAAAAAAAGTAATATTCGGTTATATTCAAAAAATACAGACCTTCGAAATACATAAATACAGGCGAAAATATAATGTATTTATACAAAAATATAATGTATTTGAGTGTATTTGTACAGAATACAATATATTTATATCATTGTATGTGACTCAATAGCAAAGAAGAGAAGAAAGTTCGTCGGAAATGGTATTTTTCGGCCAAGAAAAATATTGTATACATTGTATTAAAACAAAAAATGGAGACGAACAAAAATCCTGCTCTCAAATCTTCTCCGGTGACTCTGCTTCAGATTTTCAAAAGCTCAAACCGTAGCCATGGCCAGATCTGTTCGCCTACTCCCTCTTTGCTTCAGTTATATTCTCTTCGCTTCAGAAAATCCACCATCGCCACCAAAAATGGCTGCTACGATGGCTGGCTTGATGAAAAAGGGAGAGAGATTTGAGAGAGAAGAGCCATGATTGAGAATCTTGCTGATAGAGAGAGAAAAAACATAACTGGCGAATTTACGCCTCAATGGTAGGGTATAAAATAAATACCTATTTTGCTATAAAATAAAAAAGGTAGCTAGCTATAAATAGTAATATTTTGAAATTATTTTGGTTTATAATAAATAGGATGTAATAATTTGCTATAGGAAGTAAAATTTTCTTTAATAATCCCGAAGTTTATATTTTAATATCTAGTCTCATTATTCACCTTCTTAAAATAAGTTTTCACTCAATGGCTTGGTAAAATCATGTTTTCCTTCTCTTATCACACTCCCAAAGACCATTTTATCAATATATACAAAGGATGAATTGAAATGTTCCTTACAAAGAAACCCTAGAAATTCTCTCTTTTTGTTGTTCTTGAAAATACCTTAAAAATTTAATGATTTCATATAAAATGGAGTTAATAGTAGCATTCACGATGGTAATATCTATCACAAATATTTATAAAAACTCACTTTGCATTGCTGGTGGTAGGCAAACGTTTTGCAAAATCATATGGATACGATTCTCATTTTGTATCTTGATTAATTGGATCGTTTCTTTATGGATTCCTATCCCAAACTCTTGCTATAAATACCTTTGCATGCCCACGATGCCGTTTCCCTCACACACGCATGAGTGCAGGCCACACATGGTGGCTATGCATGTGTGGTTTTAGAGGCTTCCATTTTTTATTTCTCTCTGGAAACGGCCACATAGCCTAGCTACAAAAAGCTTTAGTGATTTTCATTTTATTTTTTGTCCAATTTTCTTAAGTTATATATGCCCTTGGCCACTCAATTCAAGGACCTTCAATCCTTATAACATTTATGTACAAGTCCTAATGACCCAATAAATTACCTCGTTGGGTCAGTGTGTACTTCAAGATTTTTAATCACTCATTAAGCTTGTTTTAGTTAGGAAAGTTTTCTGAGCTTTACAAATGATCCCATTAGACTCCAGGGTCTGTCTCCAAACCTCCAACATCGCATTAACAACATATCCCGTCTCGTCAATCAATACAATGTTATCTGCAAATAACATACACCATGGCACCTCTCCTTGAATGTGACGCGTCAGTGCATCCATTGTCAAGGCAAATAAAAATAGGTTAAGGGCTGATCCCTAGTATCTTAGCTCACAGTTTCCTCACCCGCATCTTAGTTTTATCACACATGATTTTAATCACCCTAGTGTAAGCTACAAAAATCCCTCTAGCCTCCATACGTCTCAATAAGACCTCCCTGGGGACTTTGTCTTATGCTTTTTTCAAGTCAATCAGCTCCACCAATCTTCTTACAAGATGAATGGTTTCCGTAGTCGAATGCCCCGATGTGAATCCGAACTGATTCTCGAAAATAGATACATTCCTCCTCACCCTTACTTCCACCATCCTCGCCCAGACTTTCGTTGTATGGCTTAGCAGCTTGATACCGATATAACTGTTGTAATTTTGGATATCATCCTTGTTGTTGTACAAAAAATCATCGTGCTCCACCTATATATATATATATACTTTGGGCATCTTTTTCGTCCTAAAAATGATATTAGACAACCCAGTAAGCCACTCCAAGCCAGCCCTATCTTTGTTCTTCTATAATTCCATTGAGATTTCGTCTGGTCCAGTCGCTCTTTCCCTACTCATCTTACGCATAGTCTCCACGACCTCCACAACTTTTATACGCCTACAATATCCAAAATATCGATGACTCTCAGAGTTCTTTAAATCACCCAGCACGATATTCTTGTTCCCCTCTTCGTTCAAGAGTTTATCGAAGTATGTCTGTCATCTTCTTTAATTATGCCTTTTCCATCAAAACTTTGTTTTTCTCGTCTTAGATATACTTCACTCTGTCCAGGTCACGGACCTTCATTTCTCTCACCTTGTCTAGCTTGAACAACTTCTTGTCCCCGTTTTATCCCCCAAGTTCTTCACGCATACGTTCAAATGCTGCAGTCTTAGCCGTCGTAACCGCTAACTTGTCTCCTTCTTAGCCTTCTATACTACTCCTTATTCGTCCTATTCTCCTCCTCGTCTATACTCTCCCCTAACTTAGAAGATGTTACTTTTTTGGCTTCTATTTTTCCTTGGACCTCTCCACTCCACCACCAGTCCCTTTTGTGAACATCCTAGTAACCCTTCGAGACCCCTAATATCTCTCTAGTAGCTTCTGTAATGTAATTCACTACCGTGGTCCACATACCACTCGCATTCCCACTACTCCTTCAGGCCCCTATAGCCATCAACTTCTCCCCCAATTCCTAAGGTTTGTCTTTAGTCAAGGTTCCCCACTTGATCTTAGGTTGACTATACACCACTCTCTTTTTCTTTTTTCACTTGATCTCTAAGTCCATTACCAAGAGCTTATGATAGGTCGTGAGGTTCTCACTTAGGATAACCTTGCAATCCGTGCATAGACCTCTATCATACTTCCTGAACAATAGGTAATTAATTTGAATCTTGGCCATCGTACTCTGGAAGGTGACCAAATGATCCTCCTTCTTCTGGAAACTCAAGTTAGTTATTACCAAATCAAAAGTTTCAGCTAAATCCAAGAGCGAAGTTCCTCCATCGTTTCTAACTCCAAAATTGAAGCTACCATGCAGGTCGTCACAAGACCCAGAAGTTGTCCCGATGTGGCCATTGAAATGTCCTCTTGTGAAAAGCTACTCGGTGACCGAGATACCACGCACAACCTCATCCAAATCCTCTCAGAAGCGTCTTTTGACCTCCTCGTTCAACCACACTTGAGGTGCATAAGCACTAATTATATATAAAGTAAATCCTCCAATAACTAGCTTAATTGCCATCAACCTGTCGTTTACCTTCCTAGCTTCTACCACTAGCTCCGTGAGTTCCTTATCAACTAAAATACCTACCTCATTTCCTGAGTACCACTGTTTAAAACCTATCTACTTCACGTGTCTTAGTTTCCACCTATCTAGTCTCCTGGACACAAGTTATATTTATTTTCTTCTTCTAGAGAATCTTTACTAACTCTATAAACTTTCCTGGCAACTTTCCTATGTTCCAGGACCCAACTCTCAGTCTAAAGGCTCCCTTATCATCCTTGCTCCCTGCCCCACCCGAGGATATAACCTAGCTCCACCATCACTCACCACAACCACTATAATCCGAGGGATACCAAGCTAGTAGTACCTCTTATACAAGCAAAGAGTTAAACTAAAAGAATACAGACTAAAACTTGAATATTAAGGCACTAATTAAGAGTACAGATAAGCAAATACAGACAAGCAAGCGAGAGTTGCAGGTGATGTGTTTAAACTAGAGCAAGTAGTTTAACTAACTGTAAGAAAACTACAAAGTCATTTGATTATTTTTCTAAAATTAGGATTTTCAACTCGATTAAGATTTTGGTTATTAAATTTATTTGAATGGAACTCCAAAATTTTAGGATTTAAGATTATTTACTGTAAGTACAAAATATCATGAAAATATTTCTGACAAGAAAAAGAGAAGAAATATAGAAAAACATAGAATTAGATGCATTCCTAAAGTAACGTAGAATAAAAGTAGGATTCTTATTAGTTTTTACATGCTTAGAAAAATACGTGGCAAATTCATTTCCCTTTTTTTGGTATGCAGTATATTTCATGTATATTACGAACTCCTGACAATGTACTCCATACGAGCTTAAGAAAGAATATATTAACTGTAGCTACAAATAAAATAAAGACAAAAATTTGAAAACGAAAGCTTTCATAACAATTCCTAACGTGTTACAAACTTGAAACATCACTCGATTAAGAATTTAATAAGCTGCAAGTCAATTTAACCTCCATGAGGAGTCGTAAATATAATTTTAAAACCCTTTTTGTCGTTCTATTTATTTGTGAATTGGCGTTTCGGGAATTTCCTGTTTTTTACTTTCTGCTTTTTATTTAAATTTTGGGGTTTAAGGATTTTTGAGGATTTTGTGATTTTTCTGGCTGGAGTCATCATTTTGTTTTGAAGAGGAAGTACCATTTGATTATACCAGCTGATTGTGAATGGAATCAGCATCTTAATGATGGTGTTTTTGATGATCAAATTCACATTTTGCATGGTTTGATTCATTGTAATGGATTTGGGCATTTGATTTGCATTAATGGAAATGAGGGTGGATCCAAATTTCTCTGTGGCTGCGAAGTTATGGACCTTTAGGATCGTATTTGCACTAATCTTAAAGCTCGGTAATAAACATTTCTCTAAAATTTCAAGAAAAGAGATTCTGTTTTTTATGTAGTTGATGAGTTCTTGAAATATTTTCATCTATTTCTTTTAGGGGAAAATCACTGTTGAAGATGTATCGAAGAAGCATTTGATGGATTTACGTTTGTTGTATGGGGTTGCCTATGGGCATACGTGGTTTGGCCGGTGGGATTACAAATTTAGCCATGGAAGTTTTGGGATAATGGAGCACAATTATGAAAGAGCTATTGAAATGCTCTGCTCAATTGAACTTGATCAGGTGATTGATGATTTCATATATAGCAGCAAATCCAATGTAATGAATGAAACAGATGGTTGTTTGCTATAGAGGTTTGAGCGACGCTCCTTTGATCACAATCCATGACCTCTTCAGATTCATGCTTGCTGTCAAATCCTGTAATTCAGTTAAAGAGCCTGTTCGTCAAGATACTTGATAAGAAATGCTGCACCAAACAAGTCTGAGGGGAAGGAAAAATCAGTGAGGTACAGAAAGTTTTCGAATGTTGCAGCATCTCTTGACACTAGATGGCCAGTCAGAAGACATGAGTTCACTGCAGATGTGATTCTTGATGCAGAGAGTGGCAATTCACTTGGGAGAAGATTTGTATAGTCATAACAAGATAATCATCATATAGTCAGTCATATACTTGTGCAGTTTTTCTGTGTCCTTTTCTGTTGTTACGCAATTCTTTCGAGGACAAATTAGACTCACAAATCAATGATGATTCATATATCCTGCTTCTCCTCTGCTTGCTAACACCTTTCTTTCAGCACTTAAAGTCCATTTACTTGTTTGATAGAAAGAACGAACAAACAGCAGGCTATAAAGCAGAATAAATATCTAAAAACTGAAAGAATGAAAGAATAAGAGTTGTCTAGGTAAATGTGACTGAAGTGGCTAAAAAGAACTAGAACTTCTGCTACTCATAAATTTACATCAGAAATATTCCCTAAAAAGGTTCTTGTGGTTCTGAACTATAAAATGAACTCTACAATCTCCTCTTTCTCATCTCTAGTCCTATTTCCTTACAAAATTTCAAGGGCAGGAGAATTTGCACCACAGTCCTACTCATGATCTCCTCAAGCGGGAAATGAGATCAACGAACACATCCTCTTTGATAGGTATTGTGAGACCACCCATTGGATGATCAAATCCAAACTCTTCTTCAGCTTGAGCTAACAAGTCTTGGAATAAAGGCTGGCTCAGGTATGATACTGGCACGACGAATCTCTTCTTCTGACTCTCTACTACATATACTGCACAGTGTCCTTTTGGAACACCTCCACATGTAGAAAACCTCCTTAAAAATCGATTAGCCTGAATAAATGGAGTCACTTTGATGCCCATTGTCTCAAGGTGTATTTAGTAATTCTAAATGGTGAAGGAACAGTAAGAACAAGAATTTTGAGAATTGTACCGAAAATGGATACTCGTGTTTTGCTCAAATCCTTTGTTGTTTGAGTATATATATGTTAATGGCAAGTCTCATAACCAACTGGTGATAGGTTTTGCTTCTAACCTGCAATAGTTCATTTAATGGTTTCAAATTATTGGCATTGGTGAAAGTACCAAGTATGAGCTTATATAAATGGTTGTCAATCAAAATAAACAAAAGAAGAAATTTATCATCTTTTATCTTTTCGGACTAGCTTCACCCACAAATTTAAGGCCCCATATCAACATGGCCAACAGGCATCAGCACATGGCTTTGCCTTTGTTTGTTAGTAGCAATACTTAATCTCCAACTCAAAGCCTATCTATAGCCTCTTGTATAAATAACACTCCCTTCCACTGGCCTTTTTCATCATCAGATACAAGCATTATCTATTTAGCGATAAAAAGGTTCTAATTTTCTAGTGCATTTTCTTGCTTCCAAACTTTCAAGAAAAAAGAAAGACAATGCTCAGTACTAAGAAGCTCATCACAATTGCAAGGAGATGGCAAAAGTTTGCAGCTATGCAAAGGAAGAGGATTTCGCTTCCAAGAAATGGCAGTGATGCAGACAGTTGTAGTACATCTTCATCCTCTATCGCCGGAAAAGGCCATTTTATAGTCTATACAATTGATCAAACGCGCTTCGTAATTCCCTTGGCTTATCTTGAAAATGAGCTCATTAGGCAACTTTTATCCTATTACATTACCCTGTGATTCGGCGTTCATGGACTACATCATATCACTGATCAAGCAAGGTGTAACTGCTGGAGATCTTCACAAAGCATTGCTCCTCTCAATTCCTTCATGTTGGTGTTCAACTTCTTCTTTTCACCAAGAAAGAAGAAATCAACCGATTCTTGTTTATTGAGACATGAAATGGCCATATTTTGTAAATGATAGCTCAAAACAGATTGTATAGCAGATGAAAACTAGGCAACTGGAAGTTGTATTATTACAGATGGAATAGAGATTTAACATTGTCATCATGGAGTAGCACTATTATTTTATTGCAGGCAATCAACTTTGTCTATCGAAACTTACAGATGTATGAATCGAAACAACGCAAGTCTAAATGACATGAGAAATTAATTGTAAAGAGGTGAAATGAAGTGAAATCAGTAACTGTTCCTTTTCCAGACTTCCTTTGCAGTTAGATCTCATACTTGATCAGTATAGATCGAAAGGAAGCTGCAAATTACAACCACATAAAGGAGGGTCCAAGAGCTGTAAATAGCAATAGTAGTACTTAATTGCTGGAGTTAATAGAGCCAGCAGCATAATTGTGCAAAATGTCAGTCACATCCATCTACTGAATTAGGAAACATGAACATATAAAAGTATTGAGTCTTCTAATCAAGTGACTTGAAAAAATCTGCTTATATAAAAATTGGCTATATTCATTTGACAGGAGGTTAGTCATTTTAACTCAACTTTACAAGCAGAAAATCCTTGTTTATTGTTAATATACAAAATGGTCAAGAAAAAACGAGGAATTGTTATCTCTCTTTGTCAAGTCCTACTCACATGAAAGTGGCTTCTCTACCAGCTCTCATTTTTCACATTTCTAAAACTTTTGCTTTACAAAATTTCATGGGCAGATGAATTCACGCTATGGTCCTTCTCATAATCCCCTCAAGCGGGAAGTGAGGTCAGTGAACACATCCTCTCCGCAAGGTATTGTGAGACCGCCCATTGAATGATCAAATCCAAACTCTTCTTCAGCTTGAGCTAATAAGTCTTGAAATAAAGGCTGGTTCAGGTATGATATTGGCACGACGAATCTCTTCTTCTGGCTCTCTACTACGTATACACATGGCACTGCCTTCTACTCTTTGACAAGCACTTAGAAGAAAATGCCATATTTGTGGAATGACAACAAAATTCTCATAATCCAATTAAATAAACTTGTCTACTATTTTCATCCATTAAATAAGAAAGAACCATTATATGACTCATTCTTTTTTAGTCCCTTTCAATATGTCTGCGATTTTCTTTTTTTTGAATTCTACTTTAGCTTAGCCCATTTGTTGTTATTCTGCACATAAAAATGGAAGAAATGCATTAACTTCTTTTCTTCAATTGAAAACTAGACAACATCCACAATTTATTAGATCCCATATTCAACAGCAGCACATGATTCTGCCTCGCCTAACTCAGGTTGACAGCTTTAGCTACAATTCAAATTCATTCTCTAGCCTCAACTATAAATGAACTGATTCCATGAGCCATTTTGTTCATCAAGCAGATAGCAATTGCTCAAACCTTTTGAAAAGTAACCACCATTTTTTGTTTCCTATCTTCCAAAGAAATCAATATGATCAGTGTTAAGAAACTAATAAAAATGGCAAGGAGATGGCAGAAGTTTGCAGCGAAGCAAAGGAAGAGAATTTCTTTACCAAGATCAAGTTACAATGATGCAGAAAACTGTAGCACATCATCTTCTATAGTTGGCAAAGGGCATTTTGTGGTGTATACAACTTATTAGAAGCGATTTGTAGTTCTGTTGGCTTATCTACAACACGAGATAATCAGAGAACTATTGCACATGTCTGAAGAAGAGTTTGGAATATCAAGTGATGGCCCTATTACATTACCATGTGATGCACTATTCATGAACTACATTATATCACTCATCAGAAGAGGTGTATCTGCCTATCTTCAGAAAGCGTTGCTTGTATCAGTTGCTTCGAGCCGATGCTCATCAGCTTCATGCCTTCAAGAACAAAGAAATCGCCAAGTGCTAGTTTATTGACCTGTGATAAGTTTTGTAGTAGTCTAGTAGATACAATAAACTCCACATTAAATCTGGATTATTCATCAGAACTCTATATTCTTGTCCCCAAACTGTTTAATTCTCTGATCATTTAGGAGAATTTTATTCTTTTATTTGCTTTCTAGTAGTCCTATTAATTTGAATTGAACTCCATTAACAATGACAGCATTTAGTGATAATAAATGAACAGAGAATATGATACGGATTATAAAATTTTATATGGTCAATTTCGGACTGGCTTAGAAAGTTTTCACAAGACCAGCAGTGAACAACAATAAAGTAGGGATTCAATCTTTTGATTTCAACATTACATGACAAGGTTATAATATTACAGAACTTTAGTATTCTAACCAATAGGGTTATAGATCTCGGTAGGTCCCACACCCTTAATATCCAGATTGTGGCATAATCAAATGGATAAGGTGGTATCCGCAGTTCAAAAGAAAGTTGTGTCAAGAGCTGAATAAAACAATATTTTCAAACTTCTGCGCTGAAGCAAAAGTCAAGAACCATTGGTTGCTATATCCTCAAAGAAAAGAAAAAGAACAAGAGAAAGAAATTGAATTCATTGGTTGCTATAACCTCATTGTTCCGATACTATCAATCGAAGATTGAGGTTTCTTATTGTTAATATATCTTTTGAGTATACTTTGAGCAGTATAACTCACAAATGTTTCAATTTACAAATATTTACACTAATATCCTTGAGTCCCTATCTAACAACTTTAATGCAGTGGTTTGCCTAGCACAACCAGCCAAGATGACAATTTAAATGTCCCTTATCTACATGATCAAGAAGGGAGCAGCACATGGTTTTGCCTTTTACAGCGATTCTTTATCTAATTGTTGTCATTAGTGAGAAGTCCAAAGCATGAGCTGATAACATAACTAATAGGCCTAATCAGTTGTCGACCAAAGTGAAGAAAGGAAGAAACTTATCATCTTTTATCATTTCAAACAATATTCATCCACAAATTTAAGGCCCCATATCAACCTGGCCAAAAGGCATCAGCACATGGCTTTGCCTTTTGCTGTCAGTAACATAACTTCAGCTCTAACTCAAAGCCTGTCTACAGCCTCTTGTATAAATAATCCTCCTTTCTGAGCATTTTCATCATAATACAAGCATTATCAGTTCATTCATCAAAGATCCCTAAGGTTCTAATTTACTTTCATTTCTTGTTTCTAGTCTTCCAGAGAAATGAAGATGCTCAGTACTAAGAAACTCATCAACATGACCAAGAGATGGCAGAAGTTCGTGCCCAAGCAGAGGAAGAGGATTTCATTTCCAAGAAATGGCAATGATATAGACAGTTGTAGTACATCCTCATCCTCTATAGTTGAAAAGGGTCATTTTGTAGTATATACAGCTGACCAAGCACGGTTCTTCATTCCCTTGGATTACATTGAAAATGAGGTCATTAGGCAACTTTTAAGCATGTCGGAAGAAGAGTTTGGGCTACCGAGTAGTGGCCCCATTACATTACCCTGTGATTCAGACTTCCTGGACTACATCATTTCACTAATCAAGAAAGGTGTATCTGCTGGAGATCTTCACAAAGCATTGCTCCTCTCAATTACTTCATGTTGCTGTTCCACTTCTTATTTGCACCAAGAAAGTGGAAATCAACAGATTCTCGTTTATTGAGTCATGACATCTTGTTTTGTAAATGATAGCACAAAATAGATTGTATAGCAGTGGTAAAAATAGTCAACCGAAAGCTTGTATTATTAAAGAGGGAATAGAGCCTTATCTAGAAATTAACATTCAATATCATACTTGTGGTAAGACCAGATAAAATGTCGATACGGTTATATGTTCGCTGTTAAGCTTCACAACTCCCTCTTCCATGTCATATGTTCCTTTCTCTAGAATCAAACTAGAAAAATTATAATTTTATGGTTGACCAAATGGATAAACAATCCGAACATGCTGACATATACAATTAACCTCCTGGATTGTCAATGAGTCTTGTTTTCTTAACATCAAAAGTCACTTCAAATTACCAGCTTACTATTAGTACTGCTCGCTGAATCATCGAAAAAAAATGTCCTTAGCACATCTAAAAAATCTGATAACATGAAATTCTCAGGCATGATGCATGAATCGCAGAAATGAATTTAAGTTATATACACTCGACAGTTTACATTTTTTTTACACTATCAGTGGAACTTTACCATCGATAGTAAGTTTATTACTGTTTTATCAGGTTACCAATTAATGTTTGTTATATATATTTAGTTATAATTACCTTATAAGTGACATGATTTTGTAAATATGTTCATGTACAGAACTTAAACTCCGCAGAAAGTCTCTCAAATTTGGGTTATCGTTGCGAAGTTATGTAAAACGTCTGTGGATGCAATAAATTGCATGTAATTCATAAGGAAACTAGAACACCTGGACTTCAACAAGACCAGTGCTCTGAGCAATGACCACTTCAATAGTCCCGCAAGTTTAGGTCTCCAATATCCAATCTCAGAATGCATAGGTTGTCCGGATTTCAAGTTCCATGTCTTTTGAGAATAAGTAATCACTGGCTGATTAACAAAAGAAAAAAATATTAGGCAAAAGTTATCACATGTGAAGTCAGGAATTCTAATAAAGGAATTTACAAACAAGCAAGAATGCAACACTTATTTGAACATGTCAGCTAAAAAAAAGCATAATATGTCACGATGATCTTTCCTGTCTCTCTATGATTCAAATATGTTGCACTGGTATTTATCACATTTAATGCAGCGGTTTTTATATAAAGAAAAACCAGCCAAGATGGCAATGTAAAGATCACTTGGCACATGATTTGTTCTTCTACCAACAATTCCTCATTCATTAATGGTTTTGAAATTATTGGCATTTGTGAGAGGTTCCAAGTATGACCTGATAGCCTAACTAATAGGTCCAAGTTATTGTCCACCAAAGTGAAGAGAGGAAATTTTCACCAATTTAAGGCCCCAAATCTACATGACCAACAGGCATCAGCGCATGGCTTTGCCTTTATTCATTAGTGACAAAATTTTAGCTGCAACTCAAAGCCTGTCTACAGCCTCTTGTGTATATATATATATATATATATATATAAAATCCCTTTTCCATGAGCCTTTTCATCATTAAGAACGAGCGTTTTCTATTCAACTATCAAAAGACTCTAAATTTCTAGTTTACGACAATGATCAGTGCTAAGAAACTCATCAAGATGGCAAAAGTTCGCAGCCAAGCAGAGGAAGAGGATTTCATTTCCAAGAAATGGCAGTGATGCAGACAATTGTAGTACATTTTCATCCTTTATCGCCAGTAAAGGCCATTTTTTAGTCTATACAATTGATCAGAGGCGCTTCGTAATTCCCTTGGCTTATCTTGAAAATGAGGTCATTAGGCAACTTTTAAACATGTCTGAAGAAGAGTTCGGGCTACCAAGTGGTGGACCAATTACATTATCCTGTGATTCAGAATTCATGAACTACATCGTTTTACTAATCAAGAAAGGCGTAGCTGCTGCAGGTCTTCACAAAGCATTGTTTCAGTCAATTACTTCATGTTGATGTTCAACCTCTTATTTGCACCAAGAAGGTGGAAACCGGCAGCTCCTTATTTATTGAGTCATGGCATTGTAAATGATAGCTCGAAATAGATTGCATAGCAGTTGAAAAATAGGTAGCGGAAAGCTTGTACTATTACAGATGAAATAGAGCTTTATCTTGAAATTAACTAGATCTATAACATTCATTTTCTAGAAATAGTCCCAAATTTCTATGCACTAAGGGGTCGTTTGGCAGGCCGTATTAAGTAAAATAATCCCCGTATAAAAATTTAATCCGTCCAATACCATGTTTGGTTGGTCAATTCAATTTACTCCTACCTAATACATGGATTAGTTATACCTCATATGAGGGATTAACTAATACCAAGGAAAGCAAGGGATTACTAATCCCTGGATTAGCTATACATGGATAAGACTTAAAATTACTAAATCACCCTCAAGATCTGAATCTTCTTTGTGCTTTCTGAAGCTGTATTACCTTTTACTTATCTCATTTGACTCATCTTCATCTGTGAAGCATACAAGTTCGTCTAAAAGAGCAGGGAGTGCAGCAGCAAAAATTTCTTGTTTGTTGGAACCAGTCTGCTCATGGTAGAACTGAAGAACAGAGAGCAATTCTTGCCCATCAGCTCGATGAAGAGCATAAGCAAGTACTTTAGGTAGCCAATTAACAATTAGCTGCACCATATCTGTATTTAAGGGTATAATTGTAAAGAATATTTTGTATAGTTTTAAACCAAACACAAATTTAGATTATACATTGCATAATTAATTTTTAATATAATGAACCAAACACTTGATAAAAAATAATCCCAGCACTACAATCCCTGCATTACTAATCCCTGCATTACTAATCCCTGCATTACTTGTGTTCGTACCAAACGACCCCTAAGAGCATAAAACTTAAAAGGTAGTTGCAAGTAACTCTATTTAATAGCACTTATGGATAATCTAGAACAAATAGTAAGTAAGTAACCTGCTTTAATAGATCAAATTATACAAATTGTGTAAAAAATTTATTATATATAACTTAAATCTTAAAATCATAAAGTAGGCAATTTCCTATTGTATTGGAAATAGCGCGGCTAAATTTTAAATTTGATGAAATCCAATTAGTGGACATAGATTTTTTTTTCTTCCTTTTTTAGGGCATAACTCTAGAAAAATTAGGGAAAACTTTACACACTGCACTGTATAATAATCTCTCCATCTCAAATTATCTGTCGTGATTTCTAAAAATAGTTATCTTAAATTATTTGTTATTTTAGAAGTTCAAGACAAACTTAAGTAGTAATTGTACTTGAAGACCACAAACACCTCAATTATGGGATAGTATTATGATTGCTCAAATATCAATAAGATATAATTAAAAATACCTCCTAATTATTATTTTTTAAGAGGCATGTAAAATAAAAATACGACAGATAATTTGAGAAGGGACGTAACACTAACAAAAAAAATCAAAACAAAATATATCACTTTCTTAAGACTAAGACAGGAGACATAACACTTGAAAATAACAAAAAAAAAAAAAAGATCATAAATCAACGAATATTACATAAAACTGAGCTTTAACGGTAGGAAATTTTCTACGCGTGCAACCAAACAGAGCATAACAAAATACTTACTACTATTAAATCTTCGGAAAATAACAAAAATGAAAATAACCGACCTGATTGAGCAGTCCTCCTTTTTCGTCACTATACACAGGTTCGCAGGGTAAAAAAACTTATGCATAATATCGCAATATGGAAAGGAGCATTCACCAACACGATTTATGTCTCATCCTTGAAATTTGATTTTCCATCCACATTAATTTTAAACTATTAGTGTATTATTTATTTTGCATTGATGTAAATTAATTATAAATCCATATTAATTTATAAGTCTAAATGACATGAAAATTAATTGTAAAGAGTTTAATGTGGTGAAATTATAAAGTGTTCCTCTTTCAGACTTTCTTTGCAGTTAAAATTTCATACCTTATAAATCTAGATTAAAAAAACAAAAGCTGCAAATTTCACTTTTTTTGGACTAATTTTTCTGAATGTCTAAAATTTAATACTATGGAACCAAAATAGGGTATTTGGTATGATCAAATGTATGTACTAGAAAGCTTTAGACATTCCTTTCAGAATTCAAAGTCCATTTACTTGTTTGTGGAAAGGATGAAAAAAGAGAGGCTATAAAAGTAGATCAAATCTTTAGAGCACAACAGAAGCTAACTTCAGACATCTAAAAAGAATCCTTTCGACCATTTGCATTTTGAAGTCTGTTACTTTTTCTTTTTGCTTGGCTTCATTTCTTTATTTACTTGTATACGTTTGATCTAAAATTTAGATACGGGTTTAACCAAACAGATTTAAATAGAATAAAGTCGATCTTAACTTATATTAATATTCAAAAAATAAAATAACTGATTTTGTAGTAGATAATAAGTATGTTTGACTGAAAAGGCAATAAATCTGTACAACACTAACAATGTTCAATGACCTAAAAGGTAGAAGATAGCATTAAATAATGATAAATGACAATGAAAGGCATTCAAGTAAATAAGAACATGCGAGGCACCCGAAAAGGGGTGAGATTTGCAAATATTCCTTCTAACGATGATGAATGATTGATGAGCCTTTGAATATTCAAATAGTTTTTGGATAAAGTAGAAAAGTTATGCAAGAATCTTAGTGAAAAGGTATTTCTCGTGTGCTTGCAATAAAGCCAGATTCTCTCTATCAAGTCAATATGTTTTCTTACAAGTGAATATTTTATGTCCCATATCCTTGTGTCTCTTTCTATTTATAGGAAACAAATATGTAGAATACTCTAATAGTACAGGCACAAAGAATATCCACTAGAATATTCTCCTCTGATGTCTTATCATAAAACTAGTCGTTATTCGTACTGGCGACACGTGGCAGTTTGTGAGTGCCTCTTTAATGTTAACACGTTTGATCATGCCAAAGGTAATTTTTGACCCACACAGTTAGTCCCTCCGCTTATGAGGTCGTCTTCGTAGGTGAGCGCGATAAGCGGATAATGTCGTTCGTGGTCGAAGTTATCGAGTAGGCTGCAAGAGTCGTTATCATCGTGGCGAACAAACAACATGGCCCTCTGTAGGCCGCATATTTCAAATTCTTCAGGTTTTTCGGGTGATTTGTTGGAGTTATCTTGTCCAAGGGTTAGAGTGACGTCATGACATCATGCGTCATATGATGCATATTCCCAATGCGTTGCTTCGATTCGTGCGTGACCCTTGATTAGGTCTGCCGTTTCGATTCCGATGCTAATTAGACGAGCTGTTTTCGGGTTTGGTGCTATGATTTCTATAAATATAGGTTCTTGGACCTGAATTTGAAGTTTGTTTCTTCTAACCTTTCGCAGCACCAACCTTCTTCTCTAGACCTCCTTTCCTTGTTTCGTTGCCCTACATTATTCCCCATTCTCTCCTGTTTGTTATTCTTCTTCATCACCTTGAATCATGTCAAACTTACTCTCAGACGCTGGTGAAGGGAGTCGTGTTGCTTCCTTGGTAGTTGTGTTTTCCTCCCATGGGGAAAGTGTTTCTGCCATTGCTGAGGATGAAGCTTTCCTGTTGGTGGAGGAAATAATCCCTTGTAATCCCGACGTTAGGTCTGATCTCACCCGATTACCGGATGCTGCACTCGAGAATTTCCTATCGACGATGACGTCTGACGAACTCGAAACACACACCTAAATTATGCTTGTTAATCAAATATAGTATAGTATAGTATAATATCATATCCACAAGATTGGATTTAAACAGTGTTCTTGTAGTTTCTAGCTTGGTTGCTATCCAAGATGATCAACAATTGAGATTATAAGACGTCTAACTAAAATTAACTAAGAAGATAAAGTTATTGACTAATGACAATCGAAACAATGGTAAGCAAGAAAGTTATCAGTGGGAGAAAATAGGGGTTGATAGGATAGGTGCAAGATAATTATTCGAGATCTAACTCTATAAAATTCATTTCAAGTGAGTCTCTCGAATTCACTCAATTATTAGTTCAAATGTTCTGCAAAACTCCTCTCTCGATTAAGTCTTAACCTTACAAGATAAACCAATTTAAGCCCGTGAAGATATGCGATAATGCGTAATGGATTGGTCTAGGAAAACCTCTTTCGATTATTCTCCTAACTAGGTTTAGTCAATTATTCAACTAGCCTCTTTCGATTACTTAGAAGAATCTATGAATTCAACCAACAATATAATGCAAAGATATCATAAGTTATGCCTCTCTCGATTACATAAACAAGTGAATATAGGTGCAACAATTAAATCATCCAAAAACACTTCAATACATAAAACTAGAGTTATAATCCATAAACAATCATCAATACACCAAATTCCATCCAACCCTAAAGAGAACTACTCCATCGATATGGAGTAATTCATCGCAAATAAAGTTAAAGTATAGGAAAACATAAATTCGATCCAAACTCGTGTCTTAAGTGAGGAAGGAATGATGAAATCCTTGTGTTCGTGCTCTTCCAACTCCTTCTTAGCCTCCTTAGGTCGAAGATGTGTCAAAAGTCCAGAATATTTTTTTCATGTATTTATATCAAGTAGGGCCATGCCCAGACTAATAACCTTCTCCTAGCTGAAATAGGAAAATAACTCTGTAAAAATTGCACCGGCGCGCCGCATGAGGCGACGCACTATGAGGGGCATTAATGGGGATTTCCAGAGAGCTAACTTCTGTCAAACAACAGGAATTTGCACAATCGTGGCACCCCACGCGCTGCGGCAGTGGGGATTTCTCATAGTACGGATCAAATCTTAATTTTTTACGTCCAGACTTGGTCCTCGACCCCAAAATACGATCCCGGCTTAGTCCCGTGGGCTTTTACTCAGAATTCAAAGCTCCAAATAGCTCGAATTCATTCCATAACATCTACATAGCTTGGAATCACTCCTACAAGGCATAAAACACACAATAAGTGGAAAACACTATCAATTAAAGCTCAAACATAAATAAAGTGCAGTGAATTAGAGTGCAATAGGTGACTAAAATACGTAATTATAGCGTACCATCAATACTCCACACTTAAACCATTGCTCGTCCTCGAGCAATTAAACTACACTCTATATAGACACGACATTTTTGAACCAACTCTCACAACTCATCACACCAAGAATATTTAAAACAGATTGAGTACAATACTGTAACATCCTCGCCTCAAGAATTGACTCAAAAGCATCATGCATTTTTCACAACCCGCTTACTTACTCTAACACATAGGTCAACTATATTACCTTTCCTTCATAAATCAAGTGCCCTGACACAACAATAGAGAGTAGTTCCTCACATAATGAAATTTAAGAACAATTAGGAACTCAAGATAGAAAGAATTCACTCTCTCATACAACATTCATATGCCACAAAAGACATACCATAGGCTTGCCCGTAGTGTACTACTCTACTAATTGAGCTATTTCAGTTAAGGATCAAGTAGGACTTTCATTGGTTGTAATGTAGGCTGCGGGATGGGTAGGATATATTTAGATATAAGAGTGACTACACCTCCCTAAGCACTTGAATACATACATCTCATTGTTCAAAACCCCACACTTATGTCAAATATACATTAACTCCCTACTTCTTTAAGCACAATTACATCAAGTTACCAGGGGCATTTTTCACAATCATACACTTATTTTTTCCTTTCTTTTTCAATTCAAGTTGCTCTTACTTTTTCAAAATATTGCACCTTTCTCCTTATTTTAATAGTTCCACTCAAAATCCAAACCAATCACCCCACACTTCAACTTTTACAAAGTTCATAACAAATTCAAGTGTTCACGAGAGGTACAAGGTTCAAATAGATAGTCAATTCAAACAAATAATTAGGGCTTGTAATGTGGTTGCCAAAAAATAGGATTACAAGATCAAAGGGGTTAAATACGATATATATCAGTTAGGTGGGCAAAAGCATATATCTGGCTCAACAAAGAAATGCCTATATACCTTCCAAGACTGAATAAAACTACCATTTTGTTTTGCAAACACACGGGCAAAATTCTAGACATCAAATGCAATGCACAGAATAACACAAAACCTCACACACACACATGGCACATAATTCACTCAAGATTGGACTATCTAGACACTCTAGTCAAATTAGTTAGCAAAGTTAAGATCATACAATTTAAGGTACTTATACAAGAGTCAAAAACTGAGCCTAAGCGTCAAAACTAAAATACTCACTATTCTCAAGGTATAATAAAGTTAAGAGATATTGCCTTCAATTCAAATCACCGCACAAGGTTTTCTACTACTCTACAAAGCAAAAACTATTTCTACTACTCTACAAAGCAAAAACTAACTACATGTGGTTCAAACAAAACCTTTAGAAAAGAACTGCGGCACAAAGAAAACCCAAGGGAAAATTATTCCACTACCTACAAAAGCAAATCTTTTTGTCTTTTTTCTTTCAACTTTAATCCCTCAAAAAACCTGTAGAATGATATCCATCATCGGGAAAAATTAAAATTTTTAAAAAAAAAATTTCAATTTTTTTCTATCTCTAACTACTAACTAACAAAAACTACAACTAACAAAACAAAAAACTAACATACATACATACATGATATCCCCCACCCCATACTTTAAGTTGTGGCATGTCCCCATAACACACAATTAAAAAGCATAAGGTAAAGGAACTTTCCTGAACATCTAGTTGGGGTCTGAGTCGAAGTCGGGCTCTATTCCTCGCCTTCGAACTAACGCGCACATCCATGCAGATAGCTTCTTCTCAGTCTTCTTGGGGTACACCCACACTTACTTTCTCGCTCATCGCAACCTTCTCTTTCGAACCCTTCACTTTTCACTAAACACTCGCAGCTGGTTTGTCCTTTTGTGCCCATTCATCTCAAAAATCACAGTCTCCTCGTCCACTCTAAGCATGAGTTTCCTCTCGTGTATATGCAATATTGCTCTACTCGTTGCTAAGAATGGTTTTCCTAGGGATAAGGGGGACCTCCTTGTTCTCCTTCATATTCACCACTATAAAGTCTACAGGAAATATGAACTTATCTACCCGAACTAACACATCTTTCACTATCCCCTCGGGTATTATAGTCGTTTGGTCTGCCAGCTGCAAAGATATGGGTGCAGACCTTATCTCTCCAATCTCCTTTTCCAGTTTCCTGTAAATAGATAGAGGCATTAAATTAATCGAGGCACCATAATCACATAAAGACTTATCAAAATTAATAGTTCCTAAAGAGCAAGGTATAGTAAAACTCGCTGGATCTTCACACTTTTGTAGGAGTTTATTTGGCAATATCGCGCTGAAATCCTCTGTGAGCTTGACCATTGAGGTCTCCTCTATCTTCCTCTTCTTTGTAAGGATCTCCTTAAAAAATTTGGCATAAGCAGGCATTTGTGAGAGCACTTCTGTGAATGGAAAATTTATATGAACCTGTTTCAGCACATCCAGAAATCTTCCCAAGTGCTTGTCCAGCTTTTTTCTATATAGCTTTTGAGGGAAAGGTAAAGCAGGCATAAGATCGCTCTCATCATGTTCCTCTCTTCTCGAAGTTTCTCCCTTCTTCTTTTTATCAGCTTTTATCTGGCCCTTCTTCTTTTTATCAACATCACTCTTCAACTGCTCCCCACTTTCTTTTTCAAGTTTCACATCATTTTGGATCGGGTTGGGATCTTTCAATACTTGCCCACTTCTTAGAGTTACAACATTCACTGTTTTTTTTTTAATTTCTCTTAGTATCCACGTGGAGAGTTCCCCGGAGCCCTCTCAGATAATATTGTTGCAATCTGTCCCATTTGTCTCTCCAGGTTCCGAAAAGATGTGCCCAACTCTTTGATAGCTGCTCCATGGGCGTCCAGCCTCTCATCTGCCTTGATAATAAAGACCTTCATTAGATTGTCTAGACCAGGCTGAATGGGCTGTTGAGGCTAAAATTGCTGCCTTCTGCTGATTGTGGTATGCTGGAGCTCCTTATCCCTGGGGTCTAGAGTTATTTTATTGCCAATCATTCGCAGTACCTCCAGGTAAACTCCATGAAAAATCGGTGTGCCTCTAACCTATTGCATTGAAATTGTAATTTCCCATAACATTTACTTCCTTAATTGAGGTTTGACACTTACGAGTAGGTGTCCTCTTCCACATATATCACAAGATGCGTGAGGCTCATTTTGTATCGAGGCTAAGGTTAGATTTCTTATTTCCTTATCAATAACATCAAGTTGTACCTACAAAGATGTAGTAGCATCAACTTGGTGAATACTAGTTGATCTTCTTCTGTCAGCACTCTCAGAGGGCCACTGATTTGCATCTTCAAATAAGTTATCAAGAATTGTAACTCTCTTCTCTGGAGTCTTCTTTATCAACGGGCCTCCTGCTGCATTGCTCAATGTTCTACGTGAGACCGATGTCAATTCATCCCAAAAATCCTAGAGTTGCATCCAGAGTTCAATTCCGCTATGTTGATACTTTCGAAAAATCTCTTTAAACCTCTCACATGCTCCAAAAACAGTTTCCGTATCTTTCTGGCAGAAGTTATGGATTTCTCTTCTAAACTTGCCCATTTTAGCTGAGGAGAAATATTTATCAAAGGAATTTTCTGGTTATCTTCTCCCATGTTCTAATCGATCCTGTGGGTAAGCTTTGAAGCCACTGTTTTGCATCATCTTTGAGTGTGAAGGGGAATTCCCTTAAGTACATTGCATCTCGTGATACACCATTGTATTGAAAAGTGTTCATAATCTCGTTGAAATCTATCAGATGTGTGTTTGGTTCTTCGTTCATCTTCCCTCTTAAGACACAACAATTATGAAGGGTTTGAAGCAACCATTGCTTCAACTCAAAATTGTTTGATGCAATTAGAGGTGGTCTAACACTTGATAAACCTTGATTGTAGACCGGTCTAGCATAATCTCCAAGTGGTCTCCCAGGCATGTGACCTATATTTCCGAACTGGTCTGCACCCAAGGGTTGATTTTGAGCAATTCTTCGACCTCTCTCTTCTTTATAGATAATATGTGCATCTCAGATAGCTGCTTCCTCAGCATCTCGTGCAGCTTTTTCTCGTTGTTGTGCTGCCTCTCTTGCAGCCAAATCTACATTATCATCACCGTTTCCAACCATAGTTTCTTTTGTTGGCCCAACCTCTTTTGTTGTCTCGGTGAGATTTCTTTCCTTCCTCAGGTGTCGCAGTTGTTTTTCAGTTTCTGATTCGTATGGTAGCACTTCCTACGCAAAAGTTTGAGTCATGCACCAATGTCAACCTGTAACCTACGCATGGTCAAAGAACACCAAACATAAAAAGAGAAAAATAAAATAAAATAAAAAGAAAAATTCCTGAATTAGCACTACAAACTATTTTAAACACTATTGATTGCAAATCTCCAGCAACGGCGCCAAAATTTGACGAGCTCGAAACACACACCTAAATTATGCTCGCTATCAAATGTAGTATAGTATAATATCGTATCCACAAGGATTGGATTTAAACAGTGTTCTTGTAGTTTCTAGCTTGGTTGCTATCCAAGATGACCAACAATTGAGATTATAAGACGTCTAACTAAAATTAACTAAGAAGCTAAAGCTATTGACTAATGCAAGATAATTGTTCGGGATCTAACTCTAGATAATTCACTTCTAATGTTCAAGTGCGTCTCTCGAATTCACTCAATTATTAGTTCAAATGTTCTACAAAACTCTTCTCTCTATTAAGTCTTAACCTCACAAGATGAACCAATTTAAGCCCGTGAAGATATGCAAGAATGCGTAGTGGATTGGTCTTTAGGAAAATCTCTTTCAATTATTCTCCTAACTAGGATTAATCAATGATTCAACTAGCCTCTTTCGATTACTTAGAAGAATCTATGAACTCAACCAACAATATAGTGCAAATATATCACAAGTTATGCCTCTCTCGATTACATAAACAAGTGAATATAGATGCAGCTATTAAATCATCCAAAAATACTTCAATACATAAAACTAGAGTTATAATCCATAAAACAATCATCAATACACCAAATCCATCAAACCCTAAAGAGAACTACTCCATAGATATGGAGCAATTAATCACAAATAAAGTTAAAGTATAGGAAAACATAAGTTCAATCCAAACTCGTGTCTTAAGTGAGGAAGGAATGATGAAATCCTTGTGCTCGTGTTCTTCCAACTCCTACTTAGCCTCCTTAGGTCGAAGATGTGTCAAAAGTCCAAAAAATAACGTTTTTCCATGTATTTATACCAAGTAGGGTCGGGCCCAGACGAAACCACCTCACCTAGCCGAAATAGGAAAATAACTCTGCAAATAACAGGCGCGCTGCATGAGGTTACGCGCCATGCAGGGCATTAGTGGGGATTTCTAGAGAGCTAACTTTTGTCAGACAGCAGGAATTTGCACAAGCGCGGCGCCCCACGCGCTGCGGCACTGGGATTTCTCAGAGTACAGATCAAATCTCAATTTTTGATGTCAAGACTTGGTCCTCGACCCCCGAATATGATATCGGCTTAATCCCTTGGGCTTTTACTCAGACTTTAAAGCTCTAAATATCTCGAATTCATTCTGTAACATCTGCATAGCTTAGAATCACTCCTACAAGGCAAAAAACACACAATAAATGCAAAACACTATCAATTAAAGCTCAAACATGAATAAAATACAGTGAATTAGAGTGCCATAAGTGACTAAAATACCATTAAAGTCCAATGAATTGGCAAAATCCAAGGCCAAGTTCGGTCTTCCAAATCACTCGAATTGATCCCGGTCGAAGGGGACGTGGTGCAGGTTCACCGCCCAGGGTACTGCGCTATACGCCTGCCCTTTCCTCATCGCTTATTCTTTCCCCCTTCTATCATTGGTGGACGAGTTTTTTCATCAATACGACGTCTGCCCTGCTCAGCTTGCGTCATACATTTATAAGATTATTAAAATGCTGACCAAATTTACTAAGCTGGCCGGGATCGAACTGACATTGCAGCATTTGGTGCATCTATTCTCCCCTAGCTTCTTCAGCGGAACGACATTGAACCTTCGCCACCGTGGAGGCAAATGCTTGGTGTTAAAGACAGATGACAAAGTCAGTCGTCAGTTCTTACTCAACTTCACCTACATCAGAACTGAGGACGTAGTGGCCAACGTCGATGGCTTTCCGGAGGCTTGGAACTACACACGTAAGTGCGCAGTTTATACTTTTATTCTTTTACTTGCTCGAAATTAGTTGATGGATTTTCCTTTTCTTGCAGCCAACAACCAGCCTCCCCTTTTAGTTACACGCATTTCTGATTGGGTCAAGCAAATCCTCCCCCATGTCGTAGGCATCTGCACTGGCCGAGCTTTTGCAAGAAGTTCAAGTCAGCTCTTTCTTCGACAAGTAATTTCTTATATTTGGCCTTGGTCGTTTCACTTTCCGTTGTATGTCGATTCATTCTATAACTTCAACGTATGTCTCTTTCCCAAGCAGGGGGTGTTCTCGGAGGAGAGGGGCACCTGTGCCCTCTTTTCGGAGGAAGTCTGTTGTGCCTTCGGCTTCTGCCCCTGTTGCTACTACTACAACTTCCGTACTGGCCCCTCCCTTGGCTACCGCCGTTCATGAGCATGTTTCCGTTCCATCTTCTGCTTCAGCTCCTCAACTCTTTTTGCTGGTTGATGAAGACGATGACATCTCCCCTGATGATGGGTTTTAATGCCCCGTAAGAGGAGAGTCGTAGACATCGGAGGGGAAAGGCCAATCGTTAAATTAGAGGCGGTCGGCTTCATTCTTCGAGAGACGGTCGTAGGGCATGTTGGAGAGAGTACTAGGATGGACTCCGAGGCCCCGCACCCGGGGGAGATGAATGTGAGCGCATAGTTGCAATAGATGCTTCGTCCTCTACGGCTGCAATAGATGTATCCTCGTCTGTTGTTGATAGAGGGAAGACCGTTGCTGAGCCAGGTCTGACTCTGACATGGATCTGGACGAGTTGAGGATGATTGATGAGGGGCTTACTCAACTTAGGGTGAGGTTGGAAGGGGGATTGAGGACTATTATGAACTCAATGGATCATAATCTGCTTGTAAATACTGAGGAGGTAATCCCTGCCCTCGGTACTCTTTGTTCTGAGATTGAGGGTACGACCCTCGAGATGATAAACGACAGTACCTTGTCGAATAACATTATTGGCCTTTCTCTAAGGGTAAGTACGACTATCGTTTGTTCCTTTCCTTATGCCTTAGTCTTTTTTACAATTTCTGACACTTTTTCTTCGTTTTGTAGACGGTGATTCTGGAGATTGAGAGTGCTCGGCGGGAGCGGAGGCATAAATAAATTTATGTGCAGCTAAAAGATAAGTTCACAGTGTGCCTTAGAAAGTACCGGGAGCTCGGGGATTTGCTTTGCGAAGGCGGCGATGTGCGTGCCCTAAGAGAGGACTTGAAGAAAAGGGATGACAAGCTAATGCAAACTGTAGAGAAGTGCAGTGTCCTTGAAGGGACATTGAGGAGCAAAGAGGAGGAGCTCGAGCTTAGTAGGGGCATAGAGGCCCAATGCAGTGATCTCCAAACCCAAGTGGTCTAGCTTCGAGGCTAACTTGAAGAGTGACTGTTCAAGGCGAAGGCTCTTAGTGATGAGGTTGCCGAGAAGCAGGATAGCTTGATAAGGCGGAGTATGCTCGGTCGGAGGCTCGGAGGAGGGTGGAGTTCCTTGAGTTGGCTAACCGAACCCTTCGTTCTGAGCGAAAAATGACCGAGGGCCAAAGAGGAATGACTTGATGAAAGGATTGGGGAGTTGGAAAAAGAAACCTCCGATCTTTATGATCGAGTTGCTATTTTGGAAGCCGAGAAGCCCCAACTTCTTGCACGACCTTCTTCATCAACTACTTATGGATTCCCCAATGTCCCCTGTAAGCTGTATGAAGAATGGATTCATGCCGAGACCCGACTGGATGTGCTTCTTGAGTTGCATGCGGCGGGCTCTGTTTCTGGGGCGGACTTGGAGGATGCTTGGGTCAAGGCTCGCGACGCTCGGATTGGTTGTGGCTATGACCCTGCTATGCCTCGTCCTGGCAAAGAAGATAAGAACGGGGAGGATGCCATGGATCATATTGAGGAAGATGCCTGGTACGATGATATTTACCCTCAGGGAAAGGATGGAGAGGATGCTGAAGGTCGGGATGGTGACGGTGTCGATGGTCAGGGAGGCAATGTTGCTGAGGGTCGGGCTGGTGAGGACATTGTGGGTCGTGATAGCGACGGCCAGTAGTTTTTTAGCATTTTTTCTGTATTTTTTCCGGCGTCTTCAAGAGCCTTTGTAAAAAACTTTTGTCTATGAATATCAAAGTTGATTTTTGCTTTCATCTGTGCCTTTATTATTTACCGTGATTTGTTTTTGTACTTGTATGTTTTGCTCCTTCATATTTTTGTTTTCGTCCTCTAGCAGATCGTAGTCCTTGGGCTGAATAGCCGTAGGCCAAATTATCCCCTTGTCATAAATCAGTATGTCTCCTTAGTTGAGGATCAATAGGTTAAGATTGAACTTGGTCGGACTTAGCCTTTTGTTTGGCTGAATATAACCTTCTATCGAGACGTGGTCAAGGGTCGGTAAGTGTTATTCGAACCTGGTCGAACTTATCCTTTAATTAAATTGCGGTCGAGGGCTGATAGGTATTGTTAGAACTTGGTCGAACTTAACCTTTAATTAAATCACGGGTGAGAGCTGGTAGGTGTTGTTTAAACTTGGTCGAACTTAACCTTTTGTGAAGTCGTGGCCGAGGGCCGATAGGTGTTGTTCGAACTTAGTCAAACTTAACCTTTAATTAAATCACGGTCGAGGGCTGGTAGGTGTTGTTCGAACTTGGTCGAACTTAACCTTTAATTAAATCGCGGCCGAGGGTCGGTAGGTGTTGTTCGAATTTGATCGAACTTAACCCTTGCTCAAGTCGCGACCGAAGGCCGGTAGGTGTTGTTCGAACTTGGCCGAACTTAACCTTTACTTAAATCGCGGTCGAGAGCTAGCAGTTGTTCGAACTTGGTCGAACTTAGCCTTTTATTAAATTATGGCCGAGGACCGGTAGGTTTTATTCGAACTTGGTCGAACTTAACCTTTTCTTAAATCACAGTAGAGGACTAAATTTCTATTGCTTTGACGGTGTTATTATGTTTACATAATTGGAGAAAGTTACAACTTTGGGCATTGGCTGGCGTTCTAGTCCCAATCCTGGTATATCTAGTCCCTTCATTGTTCAACTTGGAGAGTATTGAGGAGTCGGGAAATGAAAGAGAAACCAGTCTGTCCTTCGCATACTTCGACTCGAAGTGTCCTTTTGTTGTCTCATTAAAAAACCTCCTTGAGAAAACCCTATAATAGGACAAAACTCAAGTGAGGGAAAAAGAGTACGACTCAGGGGCATTTCTTCTTCTTTAGAAGTTGAAATATTTGAGGTAGCTGATGTTCCAAATATTTGGTAGTTGTTTCTCCTTCCATTGTCTTTAGTTGGGATGAACCTTTGTTTGCTTTGGCTATAATTTTGTACGGACCATCCTGATTTGTTCCCAGTTTGCCTTTCTGTGGATCTCTGCTCGCTTGGGTGTCGGCTTTGAGTACGTAGTCTCTGAGTTTGAGTGGCCGGACCTTTGCCTTTTTGTTGTAGTAGCGTTCCGCTTGCTGTTTTTGGCGAACATTCTTATGTACGCCATATCTCTTCATTCGTCGATCTCATCGAGCTCTTGCTTTCTACTCTCATCATTGCTAATGCTGCTTTCATGGGAGTACCTTAGGCTGGGTTCTCTGACTTCGACCGGTATGACTTCTTCTGTTCAGTAGACCAGAGAATAGGGTGTCTCTTCTGTGCTTGTCTTCGGGGTGGTTCAATATGCCCAAAATACTTCTGGGAGTGTTTCTAGCTATAGTCCCTTGGCGTCTTCTAGTTTTTTCTTCATGATATTTAATATGGACTTGTTGGAGGATTCTGCCTGCATGTTACCCGTTGGGTGATAAGGGGTTTATAGTATCCTCTTAATATGCCATTTCTCGAAGAATTCGGCAATTTTCTTTCCCGTGAAATGGGGTCCATTGTCGCAGCTGGTTTCTTTGGGTAGATCGAATCGGCAGATTTATGTTTTTCCATACGAAGGCGATTACCTCTTGTTCGCGTATTTGGGGGAACGCTCCTGCTTCCACCCATTTAGAGAAATAGTCAGTTAAAACTGAAAGAAATTGTACATTACCTCGCCCTGCTGGGATGGGGGTCCACGATGTCCATTTCCCACTTGATGAACGACCATGGAGATGTGACTGAGTAGAGGTTTTCGCCTGCTTGGTGAATTATTAGGGCGTATTTCTGACATTGTTTGCACTTCTTCACAAATTCTGAGGCGTCTTTTTTATGGTGGTCCAGTAGTATCCCGCCCGTATGAGACACCTAACAAGCGCTCAATTGCCGAAATGATCGCAATGGCCTTCATAGACTTATTCGAGGACGCGCTGGGTTTGGTTTGGGCCTAAACACTTCGCCAGAGGGCCGCCATATGTCCTTTTTATCGTTTAGGAGTGTGTCGTTCTGCAAGTAGGTGATAATGAAATTGCGCCAATCCCAAGTTAAACTTACATATCTTACCTCGGTTTGGTTCAATGACGAGTTGAGGAGGTGGACTACACTTTTATCTCCAGTCGTGATATTTTTGGTGGTTGCGGCCAGTTTGGTGAGACTGTTCGCTTTGACATTCTGGGAATGCGGGATCTGGTCGAACTGGTATTTGTAGAACTTGGGCAGCAGCTTACAGATTTCGGTCTGATATTTTTGCAACCTTTGTTCTCTGATTTGGAAAGTCCCTGTGACTTGGTTGACTACGAGTTGTGAATCACAACGAAGTTTCAACTGCTTTTCCCCATACTTGAGTGCCAGTCTCAATCTTGCAATTTTAGCCTCATACTCGGCCTCGTTGTTAGTCATGTTTGGGCATCTTATGGACTGGCGAATTAATTTGCCGTTAGGGACCTCGAGTACGAGTCCGAGTCCGAGTCCGAGTCTGGATCTCGAAGCATTGGATGGGTCGTCGGTGTATAGGACCCAGAGGTCTCTTGTTTGAAGAGAAGCTTGGACGACTTCCTTCTCAACCTCAGGAATTTTCTTTGGGCTGAAGTATACGACGAAGTCGGCAAGCACTTACGATTTTATCATTTCTCACGGCTGATATGTGATATCGTGCTTGCTCAGATCGATGGCCCACTTGGCCAGCCTCCCCGACAATATGGGCCTATGTAAAATGCTTCTTAGAGGGAAGGTGGTAACGACCGAGATAGGGTGGTACTGGAATTAGAGTCTAAGCTTTCGTGAAGCTACGACCAGTGCCAGGGCTAGTTTTTCGAGGTGTGGGTACCTCATCTCAGCACCAACGAGTGTTTTGATAATGTAATAAATGGGAGATTGCGTACCTTTACTTTCTCGGATCAGGATTGCGCTTACTGCTACTTCAGAAACGGTAAGGTAGTCGAGGAGGTGATCCCCGGATTCGAGCTTCGAGAGTAGAGGTGGTGGTGACAGATACTACTTTCGTTCTCACAGAGCTTGTACATAATTGATCGTCCACTCAAGGCCGTTATCATTTTTGAGCACGTCAAAAAATCTATGACATTTATTGGATGACCGCGAGATAAATCTCGATAGGGAAGCGATTTGATCAGTCAACCTTTGGACTTGTTTCTTAGTAGTCAGTTGCTCCGGTATCCCTTCAATGGCTTTGATTTGGTTCAGGTTGACTTCAATCCCTCGTTGTGACACTAAGAAACTCAAAACTTTCCCCGAGGCTACACCAAACGCGCATTTCTCTAAGTTTAGTTTCATTCCATACCGTCTCAGTATGTCAAAAGCTTCCTTCAAATGCTTGATATGGTCCTTCTCCCTTACGGATTTGACCATTATGTCGTCAATATATACCTCCATAGTCTTGCCAAGTTGATCTTTGAACATTTTTGTGACTACTCTTTGATAGGTAGCTCCTGCATTTTTTCTACCCGAACAGCATGACCCTATAACAATATGTTCCTCGGTGAGTGATGAACGTGGTTTTCTTTGGGTCCTCTTCTTCCATAAGTATCTGGTTATAGCATGAGTATACATCCAGAAAACTCGTCAACTCGTGCCCGGCTGTCGCGTCGATGAGTTGGTCGATATGTGCAACGAGAACGAATCCTTCGGGCATGCTTTGTTTAAGTATGTGAAGTCCACACACATCCTCCATTTCCCATTTTTCTTTTTGACCATCACTACGTTGGAGATCCACTTGGGGTATTTCAATTCCCTGATAGAGCCATTTTCTAATAGGTTCTCCACCTCCTCGTGGATGACATCATTAATGGCGGGGTTGAATTTTCATTTGCCCTGCCTTATCGAGGATAGAATGGATCGACGTTCAATTTGTGTGTGGCGATCTCCTTGGGGATGCCCGACATATCTGTATGGCTGAAGGCAAACAAATCTGCGTTAGTTATTTAAATATTGGCTAAATTTACCTGGTTCCTGGAGTTTGCAGCCGATGTAGGCCTTTTTGCTGGAGTCGCTGGGGTCTAATTGAACGGGGTCGAGGTCCTCTATAGTTGAGTCTGCGGCTTCGACTGGTTCGGGGTCCATGATGACGTCCCTAGCCTCTTCTCTCGCCGACCTCGACCATGTTGATTGTTATGAATCTCTTTTCTTGTCTTTCTTCTGTTGGGTTGTTGCGCTATCTAAGGCGACCGATAGCATTCCCAAGACGTGCGTTGTTGACGAGCTCGAAACACACACTTAAATTATGCTCGCTAGTCAAAGATAGTATAGTATAATATTGTATCCACAGGGATTGGA
The DNA here is from genome assembly GCA_002018475.1 of Nicotiana obtusifolia. NCBI lineage: Eukaryota > Viridiplantae > Streptophyta > Magnoliopsida > Solanales > Solanaceae > Nicotiana > Nicotiana obtusifolia. The sequence continues at coordinate 39,649 of MCJB01010787.1, read as the reverse complement.
GTTAAACAATATTTTCGTAGTTTCTAGCTTGACTGCTATCCAGGAGTATCAACAATTGAGATATATATGATTAATAACTAAAATTAACTAAGAATCTAAAGCTATTTACTAATGACAACTAAAACAAGGAAGTTATCAATAGGAGGAAATAGGGGTTGATAGAACAGGCGTAAGATAATAGTTTGGGATATAACTCTAGATAATTCACTTCTAATGTTTAAGTGAGTCTCTCGAATTCACTCAATTATCAGTTCAACTGTTCAGCAAATACTCCTCTCTCAATTAAGTTTCAACCTCACAAGATGAACTAATTTAAGCACGTGAAGATATGCAAGAATGTGTAGTGGATTGGTCTTTAGGAAAACCTCTTTCGATTATTCTCCTAACTAGGTTTAATCAATGAGTCAACTAGCCTCTTTCGATTACTAAGAAGAATCTATGAACTCAACCAACAAAATAATGCAAAGATATCACAAGTTATGCCTCTCTCGATTATATGAACTAGTGAATATAGATGCAACAGTTAAATCATCCAAAAATGCTTCAATAAATAAAACTAGAGTTATAATCCATAAACAATCATCAATATACCAAATTCATCAAACAGTAAAGGGAACTACTCCATAGATATGGAGAAATTCATCACAAATAAAGTTAAAATATAGGAAAACATAAACTCAATCCAAACTCGTGTCTTGAGTGAGAAAGGAATGATGAAATCCTCGTGCTCGTGTTCTTCCAACTCCTCCTTAGCCTTCTTAGGTCGAATATGTGTCAAAAGTCTAGAAAATAACGTTTTTCCATGTATTTATACCACCAAGTAGGGTCGGGCCCAGACAAAATCACCTTCTCTTAGCCGAAATTGGATTTTCACTCTGTAAAACTGCACAGGCGCGCTACATTGAGTGACGCGCCATGCGGGGCATTAGTGGGAAAATCCAGAGAGTATTCTGACAGGCAGCAAAGATTTGGGCAGCCGCGCCGCGGTTGTGGACTTTTCTTAGAGTATGGATTGCATCTCGATTTTTGAAATCCAGACTTGGTCCTCGACCCCCGAACACGATCCCAGCTTAATCTCTTGGGCTTTTACGAAGACTTCAAAACTCCAAATCACTCAAATTCATTTTATAACATCTACATAGCTCGGAATCACCCCTATAAAACACACAATAAGTGCAAAACTCTATCAATTAAAGCTCAAAACGAGTAAAGTACAGTAAATTCGAGTGCAATAAGCGACTAAAACCTGAGATTATAGCCTACCATCAGTTGTTCTCCCTGTATGTCGAATATTCCCCAACGTGTTGGAAAATTGATCACTTGGTATAGGCTGGAGCGGACGGTTCTCATGGGATGTATCCATGGTCGTCTTACTATGGCATTGTATGCGGTGGCTTGGTTCATGATATGGAACGTTGTCTTCGGAGTTATGTCGCCGGCCAAGACGGGGAGTGTAATTTCCCCCGATGTCCATTCAAATGTATTATTAAAATCGGTTAGTGTGATGCAGTGTGGCACTATCTTGTCCTTGAGTCTCATCTGGGCAAGGACTCGGGGATGGATAATGCACGTCCACTATCGTCTACCATGATACATTTGACATCAGTATCTAAAATTTGTAAAGTAATGATGAAAGCATCGTTGTGAGGGAAAGGTCAAACCGTCGGCATCTGACTCGTCGAAGATGATACTTTCTTCGAGTCCGTCATATCGTTTGCGGGTGATAGATCTTTTGAACTTATGAGTGGCAGTGAATTTAACGCCGTATATGGAGGCATCATCGCTACCGCCGATGATCATGTTGATGGTGTGAGCCGGTGACGGTAGCTTCGGCGAGCCTTGACGTTCACGACCTCTGGCGAAGTTGTTCCTCCCCTTGTCGCTCAGCAGCTCTTTAAGGTGTCCTTGCTGCAACATGTTCACAACCTCTTGCCTGAGGGCGATGTAGTCTTCTGTCTGCGTTCCTAGTGGAATTCGCAGATGGCGTTGGATTTCTGGTGCTCGGGTCGGACATCATCTTTGGCAGCCACTTCACCTTCGTTCCGAGTTTCTATAGGGCATAGACTATTTCTGTAGGTGACACACAAAAATTGTGAGCAGACAACAAGGGGGCATACCTCTCTCATTTCGGTGAGTCACCGTCCTCGGCCTAAATAGGCCATCGTCATAGTGGAAGGAGTTGGGGCGAGGGGCCTGGCGTATGGCTGATGTTATTCCCTGTTTGGTCGTGAGACTGGGTGATCTCTCCTTGTGTTATCTCTTCATTCTTTCCTGGTCTTGGCTTGCAACGAGACGAGCCGTCGGGTCGGTCCATTGATTTCATCATTATTTGCTCGGACTTTGGCACAGTAAGCATTATGGATTTCATCCCAAGTGGTTGGAGAGTACTTCATCAACCGGCTCCGTAATTTTCTGGTCACTCTTGAACCCTCTCTACTCAACCCGTTCTGAAATGCTGCGACTGCCATTTCTTCAGACACATTTGGTAGGGTCATCCTTACCCTGTTGAATCGGGCAAGGAAGTTCCTCAGTCCTTTTCCTAAGGACTGCTTGATGGATAAGATGTCGTTTACTCTCGTCTCGACTTTCTTGGCCCCGACATGTGACGTCACGAACTTATCTCCCATTTCTTCGAAGGTTATATGGAGCGGGCTGGTAGCTATGAATACCATGTTAATGCCCCTCCCGTGAGGGTTTCACCAAATTTCTTCAGCAAAATAGAGGACTATTGTTCCTTAGTGAGTTTGTTGCCCTTCATGGCAGTAACGTAATGAGTCACATGATCTTCGGGGTTAGTCGTTCCGTCATATATCCTGAGATTACGACGGAATTTTAAAGGCCTTTGGTATGACATGTGGGGATTCTTCCTTGCTATACGGCTGCTCTATGAATCTGTTAGTGTCCGTCTTTGACAGTAGCTTAGGGGTGCCAGTATCTTGTCGACTCGTTCTTGGTGTTCTTTCATCTGATCTCTGAGTGTTTTATTTTCATTCTCCATTTCTTCCATCCTTTTTAGAACATTGTCAAGGACGCTGTCACCTACATTGCTAGTAACATTGTGAGTTATACCTGGTGTTGGAGGGTCTGGTTGGTCGCCCTGCTCGTTTGCTCGTTGAACTGTGTGGTCTCTTGCGGTCTCTATGGTCGTGCATGGAGCAGGTTTGTTGAGCACGCTTACTAACGTATCGGTCTACCACACTTCGAGGAGCTTTTTCATGGCCGGTGGCGTTCCTTCTCCTGTGGACATGGAGGCCCCTTTTCCATTTGGTTTTGTTATGCTACAATGGGGGGAGGCGACCTCTCGCGCCTTGGGGAGGCTATGGATGTCGCGTCATCGCCTAGTGTTTCACGACTCTCATTGATAGCGTTCATGAGGTTTCCAGGGAAGTCACCTATCACTTCATTCCTATCTCCTTGGTTACCTGGCATGTAGGTTTTGCGTAGGTACAGAGAAAGAGAAAGATCTTGTGGTTTGTAGGTTAGCAACTCACGTTGTTATAGATCTAAAAGAAACTTAAAGATTGGCTAAGAAATCTCCACAGATGGCGCCAAACTGGTTGCCCCTAAATTTAAATCTGGGTTCAGCCAATTAGATTTAAATAGAATAGAGTCAATTTTAGCTAATATTAATATTCAAAAGATAAAATAACCGATTTTGTAGTAGATAATAAGTATGTTTGACTGAAAAGGCAATAAATGTGGATAACACTAACATTATTCAGTGACCTAAAAGGTGGAAGATAGCTCTAAATAATAATAAATGACAATGAATGTCATTCCAGTAAATAAGAACATGCGAGTCACCCGGAAAGGGGTGAGATTTGCGGATATTCCTTCTGACGATGATGAATCATTGATGAGCCTTTGAATATTCAAATAGTTCTTGGATCAAGTGGAAAACTTATGCAAGAATCTTAGTGAAAAGATATTTCTCGTGTGCTTGCAATAAAACCATATTCTCTCTATCAAGCCAATGTGTTTTCTTACAAGTGAATATCTTATGTCCCCTATCCTTGTGTCTCTTTCTATTTATAGGGAACATATACCTAGAATACCCTAATAGTACTGGTACAGAGAATATCCACTAGAATATTCTCCTCTGATGTCTTATCCTAAAACTAGTCGTTATTCGCTCCATTTACGATGAGTGCTCGACCTCAACGCTGATCTTCGTTGACTCTTCGACCTCGATCTTTGTTGACTCGTTGACCTTGGTCTTCAATAGCATTATCGGCCCTGTCCTTCACTTCCTAAGAGTTCACTTCGACGTCGAGCAGGCCTTTATCAAAGTTGTACTGGCGACACGTGGCAGTCTGTGAGTGCCTTTTTAATGTTAACATGGTTGATTATGTCAAAGGTAATTTTTTACCCAGAAAGTAGACATTTCCAGTGTTGACTAGAACTGCAAATGGCCTAAGTCAGCTGAGTATTTGATGGCCTACCTCTAATGATTATTGATTTTTCAGAAAACTTTAGCTGAGTTAGATGCCAGATTTCACGCATATTAAAAAAATTGTTCGAATTAATCTTTTTTCTAGTTAATGAAACTCTATAATGCACTATTCTCTATACTATTGCAGCTAAATGAGGCATGTGCTTAAATACTTGTTCAGCAACAAGACTTGTAGAGTATAAGAATTTCTAAGAAGCCTACCCATTAAACCAATTAAGGGCAATGTATATACCTTGTTGTTGCTACATCTATGCCTCATATTTTGTTTACCTTTGTCATCTACCTGTCTTCTACTTTGTTTGTTACTATTATCTACATGCCTTTTACTTTGCTTGTATTTTTACATCTATGTCTTCTACTTTGTTTACTGTTATTACATCTATCCATTCTACCTTATTGTTATTATTAGCTATACGACTTCTAGCTTGTTTGATATTGTTATACTTGTACTTGACGAGGATGAGATAAAAGCATGAAGAGTGTTGCCGTGCCATTCGATTTAATATATATACACATGCTTGGTGAGAATGAGGCAAAAGCACAAAGTGTATTGTCGTACCATTTGATTTGATATCTTGTACACGTTTATTGAGAAAGGGTTGATTGTGATGTTTGATCATACTAGCTATATTCCTTATTTCACTCTTTCACTGTTACTTGTCTTTTCTCTTATTATTTCTTTTGCTTACGAATTACACAGGTTATATTAGTGAGTATCTTTTGACTTAAAAACCTCGCAATTACTTCACCGAAATTAGTCAAGATACTTATTAAGTACATGGGGTCGGTTGTACTCATACGACACTTCTGCACCTTGCATGCAGATTTTGGAGTTGAAACAATGTAGATGTCGAGGGCTAGCAACGAGGATGTACTTGCATTCCAACTGGAAGCTACCACCTTGTTCATGGTAGTTTAGGATTTGAACATATGTTTATGTATATTCAAAATATTATATTTTCTTCGTATCAACGTTGTAAATCTAAATTTTAGTGGCTCATGACTTGTACTACCAATGAAATTTTTGTTATTTTATTTATTGATTATTGATAATCTTTTTATTCGAGTTATGTTATTTATTGTTTGGTGTACCTAGCATGTGTTGGGTTAGGTGTCATCACGACTAAGTGAGATTTTAGACCGTGATACTTTTATAATCACATAAATATTATTATCCCACAAGTTTTTAGCTTTTAAAATCATAAGTTTTCATAAGAAGTCAAACTTTATCACGTCAATCGGAACAAAAGGAGTAATATTTTTTGGAAGGAAGACCAAAAGTGCTCGTTTCAACAAACTCAAAGGACCACAACTACTCAAAAGTATATTATGAGACCATTTTAAATCTACACCAAATATAAGGATCATTTTTGTCATTTTCTCCGTCGCTAAACCTCAAAAGCACACACTCGGGAAAACTCCTAAATTCTCACCTCTCTTTAAAGTCTCTCTTCTCTCTGCCCTTTCTTCCGTCGAAGCTTTCCAGAGAGTTCGAATCCACAAGCAATGGCGACCGTTATGCAGAAAATCAAAGACATCGAAGATGAGGTACCAAACAACTAACAATACGGTTTATTGCTTCGTTTTGTTTATATACGCAAAAAAATTACTCAGATGATTAAATGGCAGTCTGAAAATGAAATTAATTATTTCAATTTGTTTATCACTGTATCAATTTATCTAAGCTTTTATAGCTGTATGAATAGCTTAAATCTTTTTGCATAAAAATATTTAAATGAAATTTAACTGAGAAATGGAAAAGACAGAATGAGAAAAATTAAACGGGAAAGGATAATGACTATATTTCCTAAACAAAAGGACAAGTATATACTTGATTTTCTGTAATGGAATTTCAGAAGTAAATAGCAATGGAATGGGAAAGATATCATTCTGAGTCTCCAGGAGAACTATAAGGTCTTAGGTTCAAATCTCAACAGAATTAGGTGATTTCTTCCCATTTATGGTAGTCAGAGTTGCCCGGTATCTGCTGGTAGGAGGAAGCAGGTACCAGGTGGAATAGTCGAGGTGCACGGAAACTGGTCTAGACACCACCATCATAAAAAGTCTCATTCTAAGTCCTTAATTTGATAAGTATTACTTACTAAATAGCAAGGTTTGGATAAACTTATATGGCTTAGTTTTTGCTTCTTTTGTCCCCTTCTCGAGATAATTTTTCAAATTGGTAGTTTATTATGTTGCATAAAGCATAGTGGCTGACATCAAATGATGGACAATCAAGTTTCATAAATGGAGCTATCCTAACATATCTCGTAGTTTTGAATCCATATGTCCTCACTCTTATATCCTACCTAAATTCAAAACAAAATCAGCTATAGTGAGTGGCTTTCTTGATCCACCATTAGCTTTGGTTAAGTGTTAATGAAAACTAAGACTTCGAACGTGCTGTGTAGACCTAGAAATTTCAATGTTCATGCATCTAAAGTCAAAGAGGAAAAATCCATAATTAATAGATCTATTCGATTATGAGAGAAGCAGAGTAAACTAAGTTGATTACATCTTTTCATTTAAATTCTAGATATTTTCTTTGTGTATTCGCTCAATTATGCCTTTGGCCATATGACACCTTTATTTCTTTACGCCGAATAGATATTACACTTGACTAGAAAGTGAGAAATTGTCTCTTTGCTTGCAGATGGCTAAGACCCAAAAGAACAAAGCTACTGCTCATCATCTTGGTTTGTTAAAGGTAGCAGTCACACATATTTGATTAGTTAATTTCTGAGGTTACACGAAATTTATTGTCAGGTCATTGATATGCGGTTGGGTTGTTTATGTTTTATGTTCATTATTGTAGACAAAGGGAAGTATGATTTTTTGCATTCTTGGATTTGTTGACATGTCATGAGCTTACATCACTCTAAACTTATATTTGGACTTTGTTTAATTTTTTTCCACAATCAGGTTTATAATCAAGACTCTTAACCATACACGAGACATAACCAACAACTGGAAAATATTTTCTTCCAAAAATTAATTTATTCTTTTGCTTATCATGCTTTCTGTTAAAATATCATATTATAGGTTGATGCTAGTAAATGTGGGTCTACATATATAATTTTCCAATGCTTTTAGTTTTTTTCTCTAGTTTAGATGCTGGTTGATCCGAGAATATCTGTTTTTACAAACGGTCTTGAGTTCTTTAAAACAAATAACGAGAAATTAGGTAATGGGTAAAATTAACGCTAGTTTAGATCTTATCTTCTTGAATTACATAATTCATTCCTCTGTCATTTGCTATGAAAAAATGTTCTAGGATCCTTTTCCTCTTTATTAGCAACTTTTCCATTTACTCTTTCTGTGATAGAAAGTCATCGAATTATGTTTTAATCCTTTACTTCCTTTGGCTCCAATTGCTTGACCTACTTCTTGTCGTTCACTTCTTTTCCATTAGCGGCGGCATTTCCATATAGAGCTGCTCGAATTAGCATGGATAATTGTCCTATATATAACTGTTGGTGTGGTTTGACATCATTATAACACATCTCTAACTCCAAAACTTGATGTTTCTTTTCTTTTCTAGAACTCCAACTTCTGTGCTATCAGATTTTATGATATTAGCTTTTTGTTAGTCATAGCTACAGTAACGTGGGATGAAATGAGTATTCTCGCACTCTTTCATCTCTGAAATAGCAGCATGCTAAAAAATAACTAGGTAAATTTACCATCAATACGAAGAATTTTACTAAATTCACTTGCTATGGTTATTTTATAGTAATTTAGCTTTTCATACTACAAACTAGTAGTCTTGGGATGCAATGCATGGCTAGGCAAAACCGGCAAACTTTTGAAGGGAGCTTCAAGAGCTTCTCACATTAGCATAGGACATCTTGTTCTCTATAACTGTTGATGTGTCTTGACTGCATTATAACACTTCTCTAACTCCAAAACTCGATTTTTTTTTCTTTTCCGAAGATCTAATTGGTATAATATCAGAATTTCTGCATTAGGTTTGGGTTAAAGATATGTGCAGTAAACATGGAAAAAACAAGTATTTATTTTCGCACACTCATTCATCTCTGAAGTTTTAACATGCATAAAAATTATAATTACTTACTATGGTTATTTATTGTATAATTAGTTTCTCACTACAAACTGATACTTTTGTGACGCAATGCATGGCTAGGCAAAACTGGCAAAACTTCGTAGGGAGCTTCTTACACCTACATCAAAAGGTGGTGGTGGAGCTGGAGAAGGTTTTGATGTTACAAAAAGCGGTGATGCAAGAGTGGGTTTAGTGGGCTTTCCTTCAGTTGGAAAGTCGACACTCTTGAACAAATTGACTGGAACTTTTTCTGAGGTGTGTAACCACCCAGTGATATCTAAGTTCGTTATCTAGTACTTTGATTCTCTTAGTTCATGAATTCTCTTTTGACTAACAGAAGTGTAGATAAGAAAATTGCAAAACAGTCTCTTGTTTCTTGTTTCTCTTTGGTTCACCCAGGAGGTCCATATGTGTATAGATGATTGGGTTTCTTTTGTAGAGAACCATATTGCAGTGTAGGTTCTTTACTTTTTCTTAATATACGGCTTGTATACGGGTTCCCCCCATCATTAATATAATTATTTACTTATAAAAAATAGTGTATGATAAGAGGTAAAATTTTGTCACTTTTGTAGTTATGAAAAAGGGTCTTGTATTAGTTTTTTAGAAGTTTGAATTTTAAGTGTGAAATAGCATATGGAAACCTTTTCAGTTGAAAGATCAGCTTTTTCTTGGAATAATTATGAGGAAATGATGGCAACTCTTTTGTACTAGAGGCAGTACCATGAAGAAATATCCGCCTGATATATTTGTCAGAGGTATCAAGCATCGAGCATCAGATCAGTTTATGAGAAGCACATGTAAAGTATATTTAAATGACATTTTAATTAATATTTGGCTGAATTCTTACAAGAGGGTTGATCGAGTGGAAGGGACCTCCAGCTCGAACCATGAGGTCGGAGGTACAACTCACCAAGTGGCAAAAGTGGAAAAGTTGGTGGGTTTACCATATAAAAACACCTAGTTTTTCTGAACTCTGTAGATTTATTAAATGTGCCCCTTTTACAGTTGTACTCTGTGTCAGCCCCCTTTTGGAGGAAATGAGTGTGATCTCTGTGGCTCATATGCTCTTTAAGAGGATAAGAATTGGCAGATAGAATTTCAAATTTTTATGGTTTGAAAGTTCATGTGGTTTTGGAAGGAAAAAGATTTACTATGGGTAACGAACTTTTTATATCGTTGAGAAAGCAGTACAATGATGCAAAATGAAGTTTATCCTTCAAATAAGGAGTTGTACTCTTCACAAATAATTTACGGAAATCCAGAATGAATAATAAGAGTAAAAAAGGAACATGCATATAATTCTTCTAGGAAATATAGTCTTTTCTATGAAGTCTGGGAAATGTAGTCTTTGAGCAAGGAGCATAACTGAAAAATTTAATAATGAGTTTATTAGGGAAAAGTGAGAAATCTTCTAGAATAGGAGAAACATGAAAGGGCAGCGAATTAAACACTTTAGCTCTACAGATGCATGAAGATGCTTCCTTGAATTCTTCTTTCCTTTTAGCTTTTGTGGCTGATAACATTCAACAGAAAAGAATTGGCTTGAAGTCTTTGTGGGTAGGTTACGCTGTTAAAAGTAGGTGGTGCTGATACTCTGGGTCATGAAAGATATATAAATTTCCTACCTGCAAATATGTAATTGCTAGATGTGGATCTTCTTCACTGCAGTAGCATTGCCATGGGCTGTACTGTGGTAGCACCTATGCACGAAACATAGAACTTGTTGAATATAAGTTGGATGTATTTACACATGGGAGTTAATGTCAAATTGTGATTCTACAGCTTGCTTAGTGATTTGGTAGTTAATGAGTCTATTCTTGAGTTTATCACAGAATAGGGAAGGTGAAGTGGCATATTGTTATAACAGTATCGTAATCAGGGTGCCTAACTTGATCGATTTGAATGCTTAACTTAGTCAATTTGAATACATGCGCTGTGTTAGCTATAAATCTCTTTAAAATATAGTAACACAAGTTGCTCAGGTTTGTATTCTGGAAACTTAGTCCGTTGTTCTTACCAAACGTTTTCCCTTATCTATTAATTTGTGGTTCTCTTTCCTTTTTCCCTCTTTTATGGATGGAAGAGGGCATGAGTTTTTACTTTTCAGTGTCCTGTCTATTTTGGAAGTTAGATCTAATTTCTTATCACAAGGTCTAACTTGTGATCTGCCAATCAGAGACCAATTAACTTTTCAAGGGGAGAAAAGGCTTCATCATTCAATTTTGATTCTCGTAAGTCAAGAAATAAGCAATCAGTTATTTCTCGAGTTGATTGCTTTTCTGCTCTAACTTTTTGGGGACCACTAAATGAACTTTAAAAGTAGTGGCAAGAAAATATATGGGTAGCTATTGATCATTAATCTGATCCGTATCTTACAAAATCAACTCTTTTCTAGGTAGTGAATTGCCTTTGATTACTAGTCATTTGTGCTACTACAATCGGCTGTCCAAGCAAATATAACCTGTTTTGTTGGCTTGACTCTTCTAGGAAAAACATGATGGAACTTCACGTTGCAAGAAGATTTCATTACGCCTTCTCCTAACAAGCCTTCTTCTGTGGTTGACAGGTTGCTTCATATGAATTTACCACCTTAACATGCATTCCTGGTGTCATCATGTATCGAGGAGCTAAAATCCAGGTATCATAAACCTTCATGATTTTCTAAAAGACGCTTCAGATATAGTTTGCTACTTGTGCAAATAAAACTGTCAAAGAGTATGTAAAAACAGTTTGTACTAGTTACTCTGCAATGAGATTAGCTTCAATTATATACTCCAGATAATCAGTGGAGGCATGAACTCTGAACTATGGAGGTCAGTTATCTAACTTGTTGATTACCTTATAAAAAAGTTATCTAACTTGTTGGTCTCTTGAAGTGTACTTTTTCTCAGTTTTAAGGGAGAGTATGTTCAAATTATGATTGTGTTGGCACTAGGTATAAGAAGTGGTTTCACTTATCCAAAAAAAAGTATAAGAATAAGGAGTTGTGGTTTCATCTGTATATTGTTTTCTTTTATCTATTAGAATCACTTGCTAAATGTTGTGACTGTGTTTCCTTTTATAAGCTAGAAGCTAATATTGCTATTCTCTCCAGGGTGAGTATCAGTATAATTTTGTATAGAAGGACCTGCACTGCTTGCAATTTTATTCGTGGCTTGCCTTATTACAAGAGCATTCTTCTTCATTGATATGAAGCACTGATGAAGCCGAAAATCCCTTTTCTGGAAGAGCCTTTAATGTACCCTTATTGGCATTTGTTCACGGACTAGTTATGTAGAGATCACAATAAATTGAGTTTTTATATGGTGAATAATAATGTAGGGATTGATAACTTTAGCTACTCTTAGTTACTTTAGGAGAGGTAGAGGAAGGCCGAAGAAGTATTAGGAAGAGTTGATTAGGCAGGACATGGCACATTTTCAATTTACCGAGGACATGATACTTGATATGAGGTTGTGGAGGTCGAGAATTAGGGTAGAAGGTTAGTAGGGTGTAAAGCGTACTTCCTTTCCATGCCAATAGTTTTAGTATTATTCTCGTTTTGTCTTATTCTTAGATTTTTATTACTACCTGATGTGCGTTGGTTTTGTTGCTATCTTGTTGTTGTTAGTGTTTCTTTTCATGACTTCTTCACTACTATATTGCTTTTCCTTACTGCTGTTATTATGCGTGTCTTGAGCCAATGGTCTATCGGAAACATACTCTCTACATGCTCTAGGTTGAGGTAAGGTTGCGTACACACTACCCTCCCTAAACCCTATTTGTGGGGATACACTGGGTATGTTGTTGTTGTACTCTTATCCATGTATGGCTAATAATTGTATTCTTATTCCACATTCTATCCTGTATAAGATAATATATAGATTTTCAATAAATTATGCATGTGTCTTTTCAATAATCGTGGTGTCTGAGCCAGGTTGTCCACACCCCATAACTTATGCATGTATTTACAATGCAGAGTATAATAAGGCCTCAACCGCTGTATAGAGTTATGTGGCATTTATCTTTTCTTGTACAACCAACCAAACATGATATTAACAAAGCAGAATTTTGCATTGAGATTATTTCTATTAGTGAGGTAACCAAACACCCCCTTAATGTATAGCATTGTTGGAGCCGAGTGAGCTAAGCTGTCCTGAATGTTGAAGCTCTTTCCTCGAGAAGGAAAATGGTCAAAGATAAGTCGATGTGGTTATGAATGACATAAAATGCTTTCAGTGTAAAAAACCAGTTTATATGGAAAACTTTGGGCAGGCTGCCCTGCCTAGACCCCACATGAACGGAGATGTTTTGTGCATGGGGTTGCCCTTTGTTTTTTGCTGTCAAGTGCTGATTAAGTTGTGAGGTGTTATGTACCATCTTCTAATAAATTTGATTTTTTTTTAAAAATGGTATCTATTCATAGCGTTGGGCTCCTCAAGGCTGAATTGGTCCGTTTCCCCAACATTAACTTCCATTCGTCAGTTTCCCCTTTATCTTTTCTTTTAGTGTATACATGTTAAGAGCTCCTGCCCAGTGGCAAAGGTGTGTTATTCACTATGCAGGCAGTAAAATAAGCATTAGTCCGCACAAAAGATACCTGTAATTGGGAGGATGTAAATAGAACTGAAGTTGCAGGTGCCAGACAGTGAAGTATTACTAGGTTTTCCTAATTCACGAAACTCTTTTATCTACTTTATGGTAAATAAGGACACATGGTGAACAAAGACTACTTAGCTTTTACTCTTGATATCTTTATTTATTCTTTTTCTTTTGATGTGTGTGGTTGACATCATATAGGATTATCCATCTAACAAGCATCATAATGTTTAATTCTACTTATCAAAAAAAAATAAAAATCATATGTTTAATTCTATAATTTTGCTTAATATAAAACTCTCTTGCTCATCCCTTTTCCCGATTTGTTTGGTAGTTATTGGATCTCCCAGGAATTATTGAGGGTGCCAAGGATGGAAAAGGTAGAGGAAGGCAGGTAAAGTGTTGCATTTGCTTCTTAGCTATCTCATTATTTCTTTAGCAACATGTATTTTTTTCATAAGAAAACAGAGTTTTAATTTATCAGGAATCTGTATCCAAGACAACAACTAGATACATTTAAAACCTAAGAAAATGGTACCTGAAATGAATTCTCTCCAATCATGATGAAGATCAGTCAAGAAGATACCAGAGAGTATCTGTGTATTTTCTCCACATTGAATACGCCCTCCATTCTAATTTGCTCAACGCTCTTTCCTCTCTTTTTTTGTCGCAAAATGAGTAAACTTTGCTATATCTTGTTATTTAGAAACTATTTAACTTTTACATTCCTAATTTACCATTAACATGAGTTGTTGTAGGCCCCATTGAATATAAAAACAAACATCAAAGGGTTGTTTTGGTACTTCTTACGTATTAAGCTTATGCATCGAATTATTTCTGTCTTAAACTTCTCCAATAAAAAGAACGCCAAATAATTTGGAAATAGATGGGATGAAATTATAAAATATTTGGAATGAAGTATATGGAACCACTAAAGCACACCTCTCAAAGCAAATACACCCATTTCTTGATAAAGCCACAGTTAAATCCAGCTTTACATTGGTCCATTTCCTCTTCCTAACTGTACCTTCAATGAATAGCTACGCTAAGGAAGGACCTGAATATTTTGGCCATATTGAAGACATGATAACTATAGTAGAACTACACAGAGAAAGGGATGATCTGGTGTTGCATGTGAACTAAATGCACCATATCACGGCCAACAATAGTCACATTCCCTCAAATTTCTGTCCCCCATTCCCCTTTACTTTTATAAATAGGTCTAAATGAATTGCGGTGTGCTCGTGATTATTGTTATATGACATAAAACCTTGAGAGTCTTCAACCTTCATTTCTTGTTTTATTAAGATGTAGTTGGTGGGCTTAATGTCACTTATCTTGAGATTGATGACAAATACAGGTTATCAGTACTGCAAGGACATGCAATTGTATACTTATTGTTCTTGATGCAATAAAACCAATTACTCACAAGCGTCTCATCGAGAAAGAGCTTGAGGGATTTGGCATTAGGTAATAGACTGTTGGAATGTTTGTGTTCCCCTTGTGTAATCTGCTTTTCCTTTTCCCCCCTATTGATTCACGATTCTTGGTCTCTTCCCTTTATTAGGTTGAACAAGGAACCACCTAATCTGACATTCAGGAAGAAAGAGAAGGGTGGTATCAATTTAACATCAACAGTGACCAATACTCATTTGGACCTCGACACCGTAAAGGCCATATGCAGTGAATACAGAATACATAATGCTGATGTTCATCTTAGGTATGATGCAACTGCTGATGACCTTATTGATGTCATTGAAGGCAGTAGAGTATACACGCCTTGCATCTATGTGGTGAACAAAATTGATCAAATCACAATGGAAGAGCTGGAGATTCTTGATAAACTTCCGCACTATTGTCCGATCAGGTAGTTATCCGTTATTTTAAGTTTTGTGTTTTTTTTCTTTTCATTACAGATTTCGGTAAATAGATCTTCATGGATAACAACATATAGGAACCCGTGACAAAAATTGAATGAAATTGGTGAAAGCCTAATAGAAATGTGCACTTCTTAATACTTCGATAAAGTGTATAAGAAATATGCACTTCTTTAATATAGCTTGAGATTCTTGATGATGAACATACATCAGACTCCGCGATCTTGGTAAAATCTCGATTAGCGCTGTGTATGCCACTTTATTCCCTCCATTCATCATTTGAGCGGCACATTGTTCTTCTCGTTGTAGTTGACCCTATTCAAGTCAAGTTTTTTCTTCTGATATTTCCGGTGAGGTCAGACTTAGATTTCGTTTGGTTGGCAAACATCATATGCAATAACAAGTAGCCGATAAGAAAAAACATTATTGAAGTAATGTGTGTAGTTGAACTAGTTGTTCTACCAAACATTGATTCAACTGCCACCATCCAGTAAAGAGGCAAGTAGGTGTTAGCTGGCTAGATCTTTTTGGACGATTGGATTGGCTCCATCACATGGCGTAGGCTTGGCGCTTGAACTTCATGAGTTCAGGGTTAAGGATCTCTTACAAAATTTATGGATCGATATGAATGTTCTATGCATTTCCTGCTTGTGGTTCACAACTATCTCTCTTTTTTTTGTTTGGCTTACATTTACTTTTCAGTGAGGTTACGCGGACTTCCTGTCATCACATCTGTTGAAATTCGGAAGGATTAATGGAATTATATTTCATAATATTTCTAGATTCACAACTTATATAGATTCTTTGAACTTTAGTAAGATAATAACCAAGCATGCTTTTTGTTTTTTCTAGTAGAGTAGTACTTACTTTTTGTAGTAGAGAATGACTACGCCATATTGTATGTAACTAAGCTCTCACATAAGAAGCTCTTATTATACATTTTTACAAGTTACACTCAATTCAAGCCTGATAAATTTCGTTAATTGCTGTAGTGCATGTCTTTCGTAATCTATGCTTCCGTTTTAATCCTCTGTTGTGTTTTTTCCGTTGCCTTTTTCTCTGAGAAATGAAGTTGCTGAATCATTTAAGTTCATGTCTTCTCTTCACTTAAGAATATATCAAGAAATGAAGTTGCTGAATCATTTAAGTTCATGTCTTCTCTTCACTTAAGAATATATCAATCTTATCGTAAAATGCTTTTTTTATGATTTCCTGCAGTGCTCATTTGGAATGGAATCTTGATGGCTTGCTGGAGAAGATTTGGGAATATCTCAGTCTAACCCGTATATACACCAAGCCGAAGGGCATGAATCCAGACTATGAGGACCCAGTAATTTTATCATCAAAGAGGAGGACAGTGGAGGACTTCTGCGACAGAATCCACAAGGATATGGTTAAACAATTCAAATAGTATGTTGTTCCTTTCAACAGTTCTTTTTATCTTTTACATTTTTCTTATGTTGATGTTAGAAGTATCCTTCACATGTGTTGTCAAGAGGATGAGTTTAAGTATGGCAATTTCTTTTGAAGTATGGTATTCTTCTTTACAAAGTAAGGGAAAAGGGATTTCCGTGGGAGACATGAGGAGGGCATAGGAAGTGCGTCAAGGAATGATTGTGGATACTTCGATAAGGACTTTCTCTCCTGTGGCCCAAATATGGCAAAGAAAAGGAGAATGGGGTGTGGCCAGGGGAGGGGGTGGGCTGGTGGGGGTTGAGATTTCCAGTAATTTACTGAAACTCCAAAGGAGCAGGATACTGCAAACTCCAGACAGCTTCCCTGACATTCTTGAAAAAATTCAAATGCCTCTTGAGCTAGTTACTGGAAAACTCATAAATTGTTAGGATTATACAAACCTTCACCATACTAAAAATCACACCCACTGCTAGTGAGCTTGTGGAATCTGTGGCAGTAGAACTCTGATTTCCATTTTCCACTTCTTTTTTGTGTTTTGATTTTGTTTAATGATGAGAAACAGGAACTCTATCTGTCAAAAGTTTGATGAAGCATAATTGTTATTCCTTCAAGTCTATTTTCAGATAAAGAAATAATTTGAGAAGGTCAAATCAGATAGAATTACAGTCATGAGTCTTAAAATAGCCTTTGCCGATGCCAACTTGCTTCGTACTGAAGTGTAGTTGTTCTTGTCTTTTAAAATAGCTTTTCTGTGCTCTCCTAGTCCATTTGGTCGAAGCTTTTATCATTGCCCCTCACTTGGTAAATCAGCATTTGAACTTCGGCGATTATGATAACTTGCATGATCATAATGCTGTCTTTAAGGACGTTTTTCCATTGACTCACATCATTTGATTTCATATAGTTTGTCATACAATGTTAACATTTAGGTTTTTGTATGATGTGATATTTTCTGTCTTCTTTAACAATCATGTGTCTTGGGTGCTGCAGTGCGCTGGTTTGGGGTTCAAGTGCAAAACACAAACCTCAGAGAGTGGGCAGGGTAAATACTCTGAACTGCTTGTATTACATTTTATCCACTAGTTTCTTTGTCGCTTGTCCCTTGTCAGACTTTCTGCAATTAGGATGCTGTTCTTTACACTTGCTCTGTACCAGGAACATGAACTAGAAGATGAAGACGTCGTCCAAATCATCAAGAAGGTGTGATTGCAGAACTTGTACTTTGAATGCTGCAGTTAAAGGGTTTCATCGCGAGTTGAGGTTTGTCCTAGATTTCACCCCTTGGTTTAGTTGCCCTTTTTCCGGTAGGTAAATCTAGTTGGAACAAAGTCAATCTTGTTGTGCATGTTGTCACGGACAAGCTATATGGTGAATCTGCGTGCATGCTGGCTAATCGACCCCTGTATCATCTAAAGCCTGCCCCAGGAAGCAGTTAGTGGTAGTTGAAACTGCAAAATTTAGTTTGTTTTTTCATGCACTGTTGCCTCCAACTAGAGCTAAAATTTTCCATGAGAACTTTTAGTTTTTTTGATGATTTTACGTTGAATCTTTCGTCAAATCTCCATTACATAAACCAGGGCTTTCTATGCGTCAGGGAAAAGAATCTAGGAGGAGTTTCCAAATCTCTAGTTTGGCACCCATCTAATTTGATGCAATCTGTATTAAATTTTCGTCTGATTTCAGAATATTCTGGTAAGTAAATATTTACAAGATTACTTAAATCCTGCCCAATAATGCATCCATCCATCCATTTAATATGTGACCTTCTCTTTATGAAGTTTAACTTTGTTATTTTCAAGGGTCTAGCTTTATAAACCAGTCACTCATCGGTAACTGCATTGTTTCTCAAAATTAGGCGCGTAAAATCCTGTGTATTCTTGTGTATTTAAGTGAAGAGTGTTAGAGGCACAGGCGCATTTATCCACCGGATTTTGACCGCGAGATTACTCAGTCGTAAAAAAGAATTTCCTAATTGTTTCTCTAATTAAAGGAGTGCTACTTGTTTATAAAGGTGGTAGAGGGCTCATATTTAAGAGCAAGTCGCCGTTTTGGAGTTGAAAGGTGATCTGAGCACACACTGTACAACGGATTTCAACAAACAACCAAATGTAATGAGTTTTATTTTGCCAAAATTTGTTCTGAGTTTTTACACAAATTTAAATGACAACACTTAAAGAACTCACATAGGAAGAAGGAAAATCATGGAAATGATCACATTCCACTGAGAAATCAATCGTTTGAAACGACAAAATTATCCAAATTTGTTTCTCATACGCTAC
>MCJB01010787.1:10980-15980 GCA_002018475.1 Nicotiana obtusifolia | reverse complement strand
GAGGATGCCGCTGCTCTTCCGGATGTATGTGACTTGAAAGCTCTCGAATGCACTGGTGCTAGGTCGCCAGGAGAAAGAAAAACTAGACTTCCACTTTTCACAGATTCTGTAGTGATGGAATGCTAGATATTTAGTTATTTCTGGTGAACCCTAGCCATATCGGAAGAAGCCAAAGGCAAAGAAGTCTAGAAACTTCTCCGACGACATCGACATCATATGCTCTACTGAAATAGATTTCGCGGAAAACCAGCTATATCCAATCTTGGTTGGCCTTTCACCCCTAAGTCATTCGACTTAGGAATCCCGTCCAACTTCAGATAAGGTAAGATAAGGTAGGAAAGCTACAAACCGGTCTTAATTCCTGCAGACTAAGATTCAGTTTCAAGTCCCAAGGGATTCAATTCAAACACTCATAGATTCTATGCCAGGCTCGCTTTCGATTTAGTTTGCATTCAAAGTCTTGGAATGCGAGCTTATGTGCTTTCAGGTATAGGCACCATTCGCCTGACTTTCTTGAAGTCCTAGGATTCTCCCCTAGTATTCCATTCTCTCCCCCTCTCGGCCTTGAAGCAAATGATTGACCATCATATCATCCGAAGAAACAGAAAATACCAAAAAGTTCGAATTCACAGCTAATAACATTGATTCAATTGGCATTGACATAATAAGAATATTTCGTCTATTAAGGAGGATTCCCCGAATACCTGAAATAGAGATAATCATAGAAAATGTGAAATATTTGATAGGATCCATTTCGGGAACGTAGAATGGAAAGCAGGTGCTCTTATTGGACGTCACGGGAGAAATCTCGATGGCTGAGAGGGTCATACCCTTCCGAGCTGTGGAGCGTACCAACTTCACTTTGATTAACGCCGGCTTTCTGCCCTGACAGAAGACTTTCCCTGGGTTGAGGGACAACATTCTGGAACTTCCAAACCAAAGAAATGCAATATGAGAAGGAGCTTTTTACGTTACGCTTCAATAGAATGAATTCGGTAAGGGTAGATTAGGCCCTATGGTCGATCGAAGATGCAATATGCAACTACGGGAATTTTTTCTGGTTCGCTACTATCTTTTCATACATCTCACGACTGACCTTGAACTGGCCAAAAAGCTTTCTATTTGAACCGAATTCCACAATTGCAGAAGCTTCGGTCTCGATCGATTATACTTTTTGTTAATTGGGTAGGTGTCGATAGCAGCAGAACCTTTGCCGGAACAATAATTTCTTTTTTTCATTTCCACGATAGGCTTTTAACTCGTACATTTTATGCTTCCTCATCACCGTTTGGAAAGAGTAATTGCCGATCTGAGAAGTAAAAGCTCTCGTTACTATAATGCCATCGTATCGTGAGAAGTTATGGAAATAGACCGTTCGGATTTCTTTTTCATCTGATACCACAGCCGCTAAACGCCCGCACTACAAAACAAACAAACTTATCTAAGCACTAAAAGCAACAATAAAGAATGGAATGGGAGATGCGGCATTACCGCAGTTGTATGTAGTTACATTTCTTCTCTTAGCATGCTTTGATGGCATAGAATCAATAGTTGACACGCACAAAATAGAAAGAAGGGCTCTTCGAACGACTCCGGTGCTATAGAATCTCTTTCCAGAAGAGGGCTAGTCTAAAGGCGGGCGAAGCGTGCTGTTCGTAATGGAAAGAAAGATACCACTACTGCGCCTCGGTTGTCAAACTGAGCGTCTGAATAAAAGGACTCAGTCCCCGTGAACGGCCTAATGTCCGCCGCCTCTAGCCGATGCACACTATAATGAGTTCAAATGCTAGTGGCCGGTTTCCCGTCGCGTCAGCCTTTTCCCAGTGCGCAGAGCCCCAACACCCGGACTGAGGAACCGTACAAGACTTTTCGACCAAAGGACAAGTCTGTTAAGAGGCCTTACGAGGGCTCTTTCCCACTTAATAGATTCATTCCTTCGTTATGGCGGTTGTGGGTACCTGCCGTTCAGAGATGCTATTAGAGTAGGAAAGTTAGCCAAGTTCTCCTGCCTAGTTTAGATAAAGCACCCCTATCCCGTAAGCCTTCCATCGTTGCAAGCCCCTTCCATTCTGCCCAAGCTGCCCTAAGAAGCAACTTCGTGCAGCTGCTGAGCCCTTGCTTCTTAAGGGAAGCCAGAAAATCCAGGGAATTGACGTCCCCCAAACCATTAGACTTCCAGAGAAGAGGAGTCCGGTCGCTATTAAAACCCTTCTCGGACCGAGGAAATATCCTACCCAGTATCGGAATTGGGTAGGAAACAGGGGGTGCTCCTATGAGTGCAACCGACATTATAGAGCATCTTGCGGGACTAAATTCGTGGCCGGAAGTGTTCAAGCTCAAGACTTTGAGTCAAGAGGTCAGGTGTTCAGAAAGGTGGTGATGCGGCATTGGCATTTTCAGCAAATTCATCAGATAGCTTGCCTTCTTTTCGATTACGTGGCTACATACTTGTAGCGATCAAAGGGAAGTTTCGTTTCCTATATGCGCTTTCGTTCCATCCGTCTTCAAGAACTTGTAGGGGGCCTCTTAGCGCCTCCCTCTAGGCGGGGCTCACAACTAAAGGATGCACGGGTCTGTCGTCCTCCTCATTATAGTCCTCCTAGAATCTAGAGCATTTCGTCGAAATACATCCTGTCTTTTCACCTTAGTAGTCCTATGCATAGTCAGTACTATAGCCCCAATCATGGCTACTAATAAAATAAGACTAGAAACCAAAAACCAGACGAAATAGTAGGTATAAAGTAAATTGCCCAATGTTTCCAGTCATCGGTCCGAGGAAAGAAAAGGAACGCCTTTGGAAAAAAAAAAGAAACTCGCTAGGCCTTAGGCTTTTTAACTGAATATTACCAAGGAGTTGATTGATCACCAATTTTTTATCTCCATAAGAGTTGCAACTCTTTCAAATCCACAGCCATCTCAAGTCAAGTACGAGGGATCAAAACTTCCCTTGGAGAAAGCCAGCCTGAGGGAACTGGATTGGTCATTCCTAACCAAAGCCTCACGACAACATAAAATTAGCCTTATGAATTGAATCTTAAGTAGGGGCTTAGCCCGCCCGCCTACCAATCAAAGAGGCTGAGAGTAAGCGTAAGCTCACCCGGAAGCTCGAAGAGCTTCCCTTCATTCCCACGATGCTTCTGGAAGCCATCATTGCAGGGACGAAGAGATTCCGAAGACCATAACTATAGACTCATTCTGCACCAGCCCTGACTATAGCTGCAACCTATCTCATATTTGGCCGCCCTCGATCACAAACTAGAAATTTGATAAGATAAAATAAGGAAAGAATTTCGGGCTAGGTTCAAGGTATGCCAGTTGATTGAAAAAGAAACTCTACTTTCAAGATTCAAGATTAGGTATGTTGAATCCAACCTGAAGCTCTTTCGAACAAGCGAGGAACGATTGACCACAAGCTTCGCTTAAGCGCTCGAGAGTAAATGAAAAAGCAAGGTTTTTTGGGTACACCGAAAATGTATCAGGGCTCAAGTGATTCACCGAAGCAATGAGACCTTGAAAGCTGCTTTTTTGTGTCAGTAGCGGAACATTCTGTCAATCAGGGAAGGTTTTTGGAAACCGGTTGCTGGTAGATCTGATCGGATCCCGGACACGCGAGAGCCAGATTGGGCCCTGCAGTGGTAGAACCTGGTGAACTGGGTCGTTCTTCAAGGAGACCCATGTGCATTTCCTCAGTTCTGTGCTCGCTACGCCCTTGTGCCTTTAGTTGAAATATAGGTCGTCGCTTCAATCTATCTTGATGGGATTTTTCTAGTAGGTAGCGAGAAGCAAGAAGTTACGTTCCGCTCGTCAAGAAAAAGCAAAAGAAAAGCAAGCGCCAAAGGCAAAGAAGTCTAGAAACTTCTCCGACGACATCATATGTTAAAGAGAGTCTCGTCGTGTTCAGGCGGTAGATTTGGATGCCTCGTATCATATGATAAAGAAGAGAGTTTTTACAAAGCCCTAGAGCTAGAGCTTGTTGAGAAAGTAGCTTTGAAGATGGGCTTCCTATGGGCGCAGGAAGGATCTGACTAGAAAGTCGTCTTGCTGATGCGATAGTCCTCTGGGTATGGAAAATATGGCCTTAAGGATGATAACTGTCCATTAAAGCAAGTTGAAGGCCAAACTGATACAGCGAAAGATCCAGTTGATGGTCATGGGAACATTAGCAATCGGCCGGGGCTGAAGCAGACCTTTGCTCCCTTCTATCTATCTTGAATTGAATTATGGAGGTGCAATTTATTTGGAGGAGGTGCGTTCGAGAAGAAAAGCCATGTACTATTATATGGTGTAATTCTAGATCTCATTCGTATTCTAGTGGTTTGGGCTTAGATGGCACCAACATCCGCTTCTCACTCAAGAAACTGGTGAAAGTCCTTTCCCTTTGCTGATCTTCGTGAGATTTGTTGTAGCTTTGAGATCTCCTGTGCCGGATTTTACCAAATCCTATGAAAAGGACTAGGGGTTTTAGTGGCTCAATTAGAGGAATTATAATCAGCAAACGAACGTTCTCCTGTGCTTCCAGACATGCTGAGCTCCACATATTGTTGTACAGTCAACAGCCCAAGGACTTGGAGCACATCTTTTGTTCTTTCCACTGCTTGAAGTGATTGTTACGACCACGAAGAAACGACAAATCCCACGCATATGCAACAAGCTCTTATTTGGATCTCCCTAATCTAGAGGGTTCTCACGCCAAGGTTCCTTTGTTTCGGGCAAGTCCAATTACAAACAAAAGAGAAGGTCAGTCCCGTCCCACGGGTTAGTGAAGGTGGAACTCCAAAGCGCCTTGTATGCCCCTCACTGGAAGAGGGCGATGATGGAGGATATGAGTGCACTTGAGAAGAATGAGACATGGAGATTGTTGATTTACCTCCTGGAAAGAAGACTGTGGGAAGCAGGAAAAGAGGCTGTACGTGAAAGAGTACTCAGCTTATAGAAAGGATAGAATATGAGCCTAATCGTTCTTCTCGAATCTCTCCAATACGATGGACCCGGAGGGGGGG
>MCJB01010787.1:0-10960 GCA_002018475.1 Nicotiana obtusifolia | reverse complement strand
GGGGGGGGGGGGGGGGTCCGCCGTAAATTAGCCCTGGGGACATTGGGTTTGTTGGAAGGTAGGAACACATTCTTCGAGCAGGAGAACATTCTGATTTGAAATAAAGTAAAAGCGAGGCTAGTTGCGGTGCCATCTTAATCTTCTAGTTTGCCGCGTCCTCTTGCTGCTTCCTGAGGAGATACTGAAGAAGCACGCAATGGAGACGGCGAGAACTTACGACAAGGTGCAACCTTGAAAGGAATAAGGTGGAAGCAGCGTATGAAGAGTTGAGATTCGAGAAAAGATGGAATAGGAAGATGTGTTTCCAGAACGAACAAGAAAAGGGTTGAGAAGGGGGAGTTAGCAAAGGCGATCGAACCATCTCGAAAGGCCTACTTCTACTCGTCGAGTGAGCACTTGAAGGGGACAGCCCGAACGAAAGAAATGCAAATCCATTGACTGACGCGAATACCCGGAATCCGCCAATTCGCTGACATTAACATGAATGCCTGGAGGAGGGAACTTTTCCGCCCCTTCCCTTACTTTTTGATAGTCTTTGGCTTGGTGCCAACTATCGTTGCCTTGCACAAGACGGTGGTGCCCTTTCACTTCGAGTTCCTTACTTCGTAGTCAAATCTGATGATGCGCTTTGGCGATGTTACCTACCAAATAAAAAGCCTGCTAGGTGATCGTTGATCGCTGCGCTTCCCCCTTATTGTTAGTCCTCTTACCATACACCACGTCGAATGCTTTACAAATCAATCTAGATAGCATCCTATAACTTTTGTTCCAGAGGAGAAAGGAAGTATTTACATCTCCTGCAGATAGAGGGAGTGCTGGTCTGTCACGCCAGAAGTCGCGGGTTCGAACTCTAAGGCCGGCAAGTTCGTTCCTTGAAGTATTGGCCTCTTAGTTTAAGCTCTTGAAGTGTCTACTATTAGACCTCCAACCCCGAGAGACTCTACAATCATTATGAGCGGATAACCTTTCCCTTCCCTTCTATAGAGAACCCATACTTTGAGATGCTCCTCCCCGCCCATCAAGGAGCGAGGCTGCTAGCGGAATCTAAGGCCACACCAGACAGGGAAAAGGAGGATTAGATATTTCGTCAACCCCCATGGTGCCCTCTCGACCTTTCCACCGATGTTCTAATATAACCTTTCGATTCTATGGTTCTCCCTGGATCTTTTGGTCTAAATTTTGATATCTTATTAGGGCGCTTATACCAACGAATTCTTGTTCACTTGGTTGTTAGTCGATTCGGGTGGTACTCCGGAGGTTTCCTACTTGCAATGGTTTTTGTGGGTGTGAGCAACTTCACGAGAACATTGTGAAAGGGGGAAATGGCGGCTATCTGTGCACTTTCCGGAAATGACGGAAATATAGTCCAGTGCCGCGAAGGCGATAATGTCTTACGATCTTACGATCTTCGCGTAGACAGATACGGAAACCCTCCGCAGATGGGTGTTAATTTTCATTATTATGAATTTCTAAATAATGAAAAGTCACTTCTTGAATCACCGAATATTCTTATTTTCCATTATACCAACCAAATCCATTCGAAAGGTTAGAAATCAACAAAAGAAAAAGTAAGTGGACCTGACCTATTGAATCATGACTCTATCCGCTATTCTGATATTAAAATTCGATAGAGACGAAATTGGAGCAGTTGATTTTTTTTTAATTTCATTTTTTTGTTTTGGACTCCACAAGAATTTGTCGATATTTTCGATTAAATCTTCTTGTTACTAGATTTTCTATAGGAAAAATTATAGGAATAAATTGTGATTCCTTTCTTCTACAGAGAAACCTTTGTTCCAATGGGTTCTAATTTACTAAATCACATGTTTCTGTTTTCGGAACATCACATGTAGAGTTTTTTGGGGGAGAATCACTCGGCGCGGGGCCTCCCGTGTGAGGTCAGGTGATGGTCAACAACTCAGGCAGGAAATGCTGAAAAGCGGCTAACGATGCAAGAGCGCTTCTTTTTTTGGTATGCCGCTCCGCGAGCAAGGAGTGCCACGCACGAGCGGAGCAAAAAGAAAGCAAGGGGAATTCTTCTCTTTTTTGGGGAGAAATCCTTTGATTGCAACGGGATTCCCAGCATCTCGTAGAAAAAGAGTATGTAATGTAGATTTTTCAGAAGGGTCAGGAAAAAAGTGGAGCTCCTTCTTATTGTGCCCGATCCCCAAAGCATTGAAAAAGATAAGGGGGAACTTACCTAGTGAGAGGTCTTACCATGGGAGTTTATACTATATTGGCAATCCCTCTTAAGCAGTGGTGTCCGGTCACCAAGAAATTCTATTGATTCCGTTCAGCGAAAGGGAAGTTGTCCTTCTATCACGAGTTTTATACCCCCCCCCCCAGGGATCATCTAGGTCAATCTGCATGAGTTTTGCTGTTCATACGTGAGCCATAGAAGCAAGCTGCTTGCCTAAAATAAGGCTTTGTGAATAAGCAGTTCCATAAGCTCCAGTTACAATTCACTGACCGAGTAGCTACAACTTCAAGAGGGGAATTCGCGTAAAAGTGGGCTTTTGTTTTTACTTCCTCGAACGGGTGGAGAAAGATTTTTATTACCCTTTCTTCCAGGGGAAGGGAGTTGGTTTATAACCAGACTAGATGCAAGGGAAGTTCTTTCTAGAGCAGTAAGAGCCTATTCTGTCTTGCTTTCTGATTCAAATTCCGCTGCTAGGGTGAGCTAACTCCAAAAAATCCGTCCACAGTTCGGATTTCAGGCTGCAACTCGCCTGCATGAATCCTGAATCGCTAGTAATCGCCGGTCAGCCATAGGGCGGTGAGTTCCTTCCAGGGTCTTGTACACACCGCCCCTCTGTGGGAATTTGATGATCTATAAACCGTCCCTAACAAGCGACCGGCTCATGTTTGAGCACGATGAATCACTTCGTGCCGACCTGCATGTAAGCCCGTAACTAAAGTAAAAAGGAGGGCTAAGAGCTTCCTTCTTTCTTGCCTTTTCTCGGTTACTCTTTCCCAGTTCCTAGCTCTAAGACTAGTAGAAGAAGGGGCAAGAGTGGCTTCGCTCCTACACCTTCCTACACGAAGGGCTGTAATACATTGGTACCGGCTATCGGTAAAGGAAGCATATACCTGTAACTCAGTTCATTCCCTATATGGTAAAGGCTTGCCTATACGTCTTTCTAGTACGCGCGGTTCCTTTCTATTGGAGCCTGTCGCTACCTGGATCAATCAGCCTATTCTAGTTCGCCTTGTGTCATCCGATTTTAGGGAATTCATTGGATCGTGAAGTTGCTTCACACCTGGCCATATCGAGGGAATGAAAATGAACTTGTCCCTAAAAACAGAAGTCGTGAGTTCCGCTCTTAGTAGCCTTTATTTCCATCCCGCTTAAGAACATATGTTTTTTTCCCTCAGTTTCTGCTCTCCTTGCTTTAACTAAAGAACTACCTTTCACTTTAAGTAGGACTCTAAGAGCTCTACCTTAGAATGAGTTAGATTTCCTGTGTTAACAAGAAGGAACGGCGGGACGCTAAAGAGATGGCTATGAGACTAGTGCAATCAGGTAATCGACCAAGTAATCCACATACATGATAAAAGAGCATTCCAGTTGGTTGGCGATGAGTACGAACGATAGGTACCTTCCTTTTTGTGGAAAATCCGTCCATCCTTGGAGACAAGTCTACACTCTTTTCAATCTTAGTAATCAAACATTTAACTATTTACGATGTCTCCCGTGGGGACGGCAGGTTGGATCCTAGGGTAGATTCTTGCTGTTGAATGATCGACTAGCTTCCTCTTTAGTTCTTTGATACTGGGTTCGTGTTCAGTGTACCGCTCTTTTTATATATGAAATTACTTCGTCCTTTTGTTTAGTCCTTTTTCGTTTGTGCATCTTTCTCCCATGCTTTCCGTTGGTCAACAACCAACCAAAGTGCTCCATACTTCTTCACTACTTGTACAGGCTTGACGGAGTTAAGCTGTATTGAGGAAATCTTTTTATCTCACGACAACAATTATGGATTATAACCTTAAATCGTCCGATACTCAGGATTCTTCTAGTGGTATTTTTACGGATCATCCGAGCCTTCATCCTTCTTGCAGTGAACGTATAGTGGAGCTTCAATATGATATACAACAGGAATTAGGAGCCTTGATGCCTAACGAGAGTGCCCAAAAAGTTCTAGAAGCTTCCGAAGTAGTACCATCTTCTTTCTCATTTCGAGGAAAAGGTGCGGAAGGAAAAGGAAACAACGGCGAAGCGGCGACCTCATTCATTCATTCTAACAACCACCTCATTGCCCTATTTTCTCTAGATCTAGTCTATATAATGACCGAGACCGGTACATAAGATCGTTCTAGCTTATCTCCTTCTAAGGAAGTCTGAGCTCCTTCCTATGCTAAGAGCCTTTCTCAACTCTTGAACTTAAGAGAGGCTTCTTTTCAAGCTGATGAGTAGAAATATCATATAAAGAAAATAACAAAAGAAATCTCACACGGAGATCAGTGTATCCATAGATCTATATGAAAAATAGATATATGAAAATTCAATAAATTCGTTTTCAAAAACCCGGGATTTCAGAGGCGAATGACGACATAAAGGTTCCCCAAGTCATCCATGGCGGCCGGGCAAGCTCCCCCTCGAGCTGCCGATTTCCCTCCTATCCTAATGACAAAACCGGATTCATAGGTTGTTTCTCTTAAGACGAAAACGTACGATTGCAATCACGAAGGGTTTCCACCCTACGTCATCATTTTCATGCTTTTTTGTTAAGCAGGAAGGCGCGGGAAGGCTCATCATAAAAAATAAGTAAGAAAAGGCTGAAAGAGGACTGGGGAGACAGGAAGCCAATGCTGGAGGAAGTGAATCAATCATAAGAGGTTGTTAAAAAAGGTCTCCCCCCACCAAGACGTGTAAATGGCAGAAATTTTACAGCAGTAGAACGAACCAAAGTCAACCTAACCGGTTACCTTTTCCAAGGCGGGACCATGGTTGGTCACCGGGGACTTCAATTGGTCCTTTCTCTCTCCTCTTTCACCAGTGAGTGGTGAGTTTCCCTTTTTTTTTCCAGGTAAGATTTACTTAGCTCGCTCCTTGCTCGCGGAGCAAAAAGAAAAGCTTGCTCCTCCGAAGCGGTGGCTGCTTGATGTGCCGGGTAATTTCGGCACATTTTGATACTATTTGTTTAGGGTTTAACTTGTTCTACTTGTTAATTATCACGATACTTACGTAATTTTAGTGTAATTTCAGTGTATTGAGTGAAGAGATCCAGAAGCATGAAAAGAAGTCCAAAAAGCCAGCCAAAGGCAAGAAAAAAGGTCAGGAGCATCGCAGGTTCAATTATGCGATCGCAAAACAGCTATGCGAGTCGCATAATTCGCAGGAAGATCGCAGATGCAGACAGAACTATAAGCTAACTTTCAAGTTGAGAATGCGGTCGCAAATGTGACCGCAAAACAGGAATGCGAACCGCATTCCCATTGCAAACACGAACAGAGTCTGGGTGAAAATAGAGTGAAGATTGCGATCGCATTCTGCGATCACAAAGTCAATATGCGAACCGCAATGTAGGAATGCGACGAGAGGGAAGCTGATTGGTGTGATCTGCGATGGAACATGAAGATTTGCGAACTGCATTCCTGTTCTGCGACAGGAATGAGATCCGCATACGTGCAACTAGGTCAAACTTGACTGCTGCTCGCCTTGGATTTTGGGCTTCTATAAATAGCTTTTCTAGCGTTGTGTGAAGGGAGACTGGTCAGAATTCATAGTGCAAAGTACCGCCTTTGGTTATTTTTTGAAATGAGAGAAGTTTTTGGGTGATCAAAACTGAGAATTCTATATTTTTGTAAGATGAATTCAATTATCTTTTTTTTTTTTTCAGTTTTTAATATGTGTAACTAAACTCTAATACCGAGGTTGTGAACCCTAGATGGGTAGAAAGTTATTGAGAGTTTGATATTGATTCCACATACGAAAGAAGCTTGATATTTATTTATTTCTTGTTCTTAAATTAATCGTTAGTGGTTGCAAACATTAACGAATGCCAATTTACGCTATCGTATCTTGGAAAAGTGAGATAGAGTTTGGTAGAGATAAATAACGATAATTCAAGGCCTTAAACCTTGTTTAACGAAATCACTTAGGAATAAGTAGATTTTAAGTTGGCAAATGATTGGGTGTTTCTTAAGTTTGACTCTTTTTTATTTGGAAGAATCATAAGAGGCTACATTATCCAAGTGTTGGGAAATATTGGATAATAAGTTAATAAGAACCAATTGCATATCAAGAACGGATTTCAATATCAATATCAAGAACATTCTACTACATTAGGGGGAACACAACCTTAGTATCTTAAATTTATATTTTTACGTTCAAATTATTCTCAAACTGCAGTTCTTAGTTTACTTTTCTTTACATATTCAACACCAATTTATTCTATTTGGCTACTTGATAGAATTACGACTAAGTAAAGTATTGCATTAATTGGATAATCATTTCACGCCTATTCCCTGTGGGATTCGACCCCAACCTTGTTGGGTTACTAAATTTGACATCGATCGCTTACACTATTGTTAAGGTGTAATTTGAGCGAATCAAATTTTGGCGTCGTTGCCGGGGAATACGGTTTTGAAATTTCTGATTAGTGTATACTTTACTATAAGTCTAATTCCACTTGATTGCACGTTGTTTGTTTTGGTGGTTGTAGGCAGGAAATATGGCGGAACATATAGATGATGTGGATGTGGAACAGGAAGAGAATCCGTTTGCCGACATTGAAGAATATATTGAAGATACCAATGCTATAGTACCTCCAGCTATAGGTGCTGCTACGTTCAAAGTAGAACATGGGCTGATTTTGATGCTGAAAGCTGAAGAATACTTCACAAATTCTACTGATGACGATCCGACGCAGCACCTCAGGAACTTTTTGGGTGTTTGTGCGACGCACAAGCAAAATAACATCTCTGACGATGCATTAAGGCTCAGATGCTTTAAGTATTCGTTGGCTGGAGATGCGAGGAGATGGCTTCAAAACCTTCCTCCAAATTCCATCCGTTCATGGCCTGAGCTGGTCCGGGCATTCTTGTCAAAGTGGTTTCCACAAAGCAAGAAATCTGAGCTCCGGGACAAGATATTTTTCTTCAAACAACTACCGGGTGAACAGCTGCACGAAGCGTGGGAGAGGTTCAAATTGTATTTGGTGAGGTCGCCAAACCACGATTTTCCAGACTCCATTTTGCTGGAAAAGTTCTACATGGGTTTGGACCCTATGAACCAATCGATAGCGAAGAATGCTGCTGCTGGTTCGTTCATGGATAAGACCTTCGCTAGAGTCACACAGATTTTGGATAAGATGGCTAAACATAATCAAGATTGGTATTCTGAGGATACTACAGGTGGCATTACAATTGGGTCTCCTTCGATGAATAACTTGATCAAAGAAAACCAAGAACGGGACCAAGTGATTGCTGAACTTGCTACTAATGTGAATGTCTTGACAAAGTTGTTCACAGAAAATCAGAAGAAGAAAGTCAATGTAGTGGAGAATGTGCAACCAATGCAAGGTGAAGATTATGAAGAGGCGAATTTTGTCAATAATACTCATGGGGGTTATCAGAGGCAACCTTACCAGGGTCAAGCAACACAAAATCATTGGAGACCAAACCTGCAAGGGCAAGGTCCCCAACAATGGCGGAATGATCAAACTGGTCTAGTCAGGGAAATTGGAACAACAGTAACCATTTTCCAAATCGAAGTTCCAACCCCTATGTTCCTCCGAAAGGGCACTATCCGAATCAGGGACTTCTCAAGTGAATCTAAATTGGAGAGTATGCTCGAGAGGATATTACAGAACCAAGAGAAGTCAGACACGTCCATGAAAAACATGACTGAATTGGTTGGCTCCCACACAGCAGCGATCCAAAAGTTGGAATTGCAAATGAGGGACCTTTCTCGTGAGCAATATCCACAACAAAAAGGAACACTTCCTAGTGACATGATTGCAAATCCTAAAGGAAGTGGAAGTGGTCCAACTGCTCATATCATGGCTATCACGACTAGGAGTGGTAAGACATTAAAGGGTAAAGATGGTGCTGAAAAGTTTCAGAAAGAGGTTGAAATTGAAAGGGATGATGTTGCTGAGGTAGGTGAGAATCCAGATATTGTAGTGAACATCGATGAGACTCAGGAAGGGGTGAAGGATAAGGCTGAAGAATCATCAACCGTTCTTCCGCCAATTCCTAGACCTCCTCCTCTTTTCCTCGGAGACTTGCAAGGAGAGTTGATGACAGCAAGTTTGAGAAGTTTTACGACATTCTCAAGCAACTATCTGTTAATATACCTTTCTTGAGGCTTTTCAAGAAATGCCTGGGTTTGCCAAATATCTGAAGGGTTGATTACAAAAAGAGAATCATCAGGAATGAGGTGGTAAATGTTACTCACAAGTCAGTTCTATCATAGCCACTAGTCCGATTCAGAAGAAAGAGGATCCAGGAGCTTTCACTATTCCGTGTACTATTGGAGTGCGCGATTTTGCTAAGGCATTGTGTGATAATGGGGCTAGTATTAATCTTATGCCTTTAGCCATCTATAAACAAGCTGGGTTAGGAATGCCGAGGCCGACGAGTATGAGGTTGCAGATGGCTGACCGATCTATCAAGAGACCAGTTGGCATTGTGGATGATGTAATTGTGAAAGTTGGAAAGTTTAATATTCCTGCTGATTTTGTGATCCTTGATTGTGCTGTAGAGAAGGAAATCCCCATTATACTGGGAAGACCTTTCTTAGCGACTGGACGAGCTCTTATGGACTCGGAGCGCAATGAAATTAAGTTCCGGGTAAATAATGAAGAAGTCACTTTTCAAGCTAGTAAGGGGATGAAGATGCCAACCGAGTATGAGAACATTTCATTAATCGGTATTATTGATGAAGTTGATGAATCCGTTGAGATGAAGATGGAAGAGCAGTGTTTTGGTGAGGCACTGGCAGCCATATTGGTAAATTTTGATGGAAATGACTTGGATGGGTTCATGGAGTCGGTGAATGCATTAGAAGGTCGTGGCTCTTACTCTTATACTCCACCAAAACTGTCCTTAGATTTGGAGAACCGAGCCACACCTCCAGCAAAGCCTTTCATTATTGAACCGCCCCAATTAGAGCTCAAGCACTTCCGTCGCATTTGAGGTATAAATTTCCTGGTCTAAATAACACTTTACTAGTAATTGTGTCTTCGTTGTTGAATGATGTGCAGGTAGAGCAGTTGCTGAAAGTTTTGAAGGAACACAGACAGGCACTCGGATGGACGATCGCGGACATCCTGGGTATTCCGGCAGGAATTTGTGAGCACAAGATTCAACTTGAAAACGGTACAAAACCAAGTGTGGAGCACCAGATAAGGCTAAATCCATCAATGCAAGAAGTGGTGAAGAAAGAGATAATAAAATGGCTGGATGCAGGAGTTGTTTACCCTATTGCCGATAGCTCGTGGGTGAGTCCAGTGCAGTGTGTGCCAAAGAAAGGAGGTATGACCGTGGTCAGGAATGAAAAGAATGAGCTGATTCCAACACGGACTGTAACTGGATGGCGAGTATGCATGGATTACAGGAAGCTCAATAGTGCACGTGCAAGGATCACTTCCCTATGCCTTTTATTGATCAAATGCTTGATCGGCTAGCTGGAAAGTCCTTTTACTGCTTCCTTGACGGATACTCCGGGTACAATTAGATAAGTATTGCTTTGGAAGATCAGGAGAAGACAGCGTTCACCTGCCCGTATGGGACATTTGCCTTCAGTCGAATGCCTTTCGGCTTATGCAATGCTCCAGCTACATTCCAGCGGTGCATGATGTCGATTTTTTCTGATATGGTGGAAGATTTCCTCAAAGTCTTTATGGATGATTTCTCGGTAGTCGGGGAAACGTTGAGCAATGTTTGAAGAATCTCAAGACAGTGTTGAAATGATGTGAAGAAACAAACCTTGTATTGAATTGGGAAAAATGCCACTTTATGGTGGATGAAGGTATTGTTTTGGGGCATAAAATCTCTAGTCATGGTATTGAGGTGGATAAGGCAAAGATTGAGATCATCTCCAAGCTCCCTCCTCCCACATCAGTGAAAGGTGTCCGTAGCTTTCTGGGGCATGCTGGATTCTACAGACGGTTCATAAAAGATTTCTCAAAGATTGCACACCTAATGTGTAATCTCTTAGAGAAAGATACCAAGTTTGTTTTTGATGAAAAATGCCTCGTTGCTTTTGAAGAACAGAAAATGAAGCTCACCACAGCTCCTATCATTGTCACATCGGATTGGTCGTTACCTTTTGAGCTTATGTATGATGCTAGCGGTGTAGCTATTGGAGTGATGCTGGGACAGAGGCACAACAAAATTCTTCACCCAGTATACTATGCTAGCAAGACGCTTAATGGAGCGCAAATGAACTACACTGTAACGAAGCAGGGACTGTTAGCTATTGTGTATGCATTTGAGAAGTTCCGTGCATATCTATTGGGCTCCAAAGTGATTGTGTATACAGATTATGTTGCTCTCCGTTATTTGATGGAGAAAAAGGATGCTAAGCCTCGACTGATCCGATGGGTTTTACTGCTACAAGAATTTGACTTTGAAGTCATGGATCATAAGGGAACACAAAACCAAGTGGCAGATCACTTGTCTAGATTGGAGGAAGCAGGGAGACAAAAACAAGAGCTGGAGATAAATGATTCCTTTCCAGATGAACATATACTAATGATATCAAATTCAGTTGCACCATGGTATGCTGACATCGCTAACTACATCGTCAGCGATTTTATTCCGGAAGGGTTGGAATCGTACCAAAGGAAGAAGTTCTTGAGGGATTCTCGAAATTATTATTGGGAAGAACCATTCCTATTCCGTGTCTGTGCGGATAACATCATTCGAAGATGTGTGCCCGAGGAAGAGATGCTACCAATCCTGAAAGCATGCCATGACTCACCAGTTGGGGGTCATCATGGGGGAAACA
>MCJB01010776.1:95329-160672 GCA_002018475.1 Nicotiana obtusifolia | reverse complement strand
AGTCATGTGCATTGTGTGAGTAAGGTTTTGATTCTCTATGCTGTCTTATATAGTCTAGAACTTGCCTCGTGTGTTAATTAAAGCGAAATTGTAAGTTGGGCTAATCTAAAAAATGATATAGGCACTTTCTTGTTCAATTGTTTAATTATGGATGTGCTTGTCACAACGAATATAAAATTGTCCTTTGCTAGCCCTTTTGAGCCTATAAGCCTTTTTCTTTTGGTACCTACATTACAAGCTATTCCCTTTATTTTGTTCTTAAATTGACCCTTATTTAAACCTTTACCTCCGAAAGCACTTAGTCGCTAAAAGAAGTAAGGGCAGTGTTAGAGGGAGTGTCTTGATTATGAATGGAACTGTGAAAAGACTTGTTGGTTAGTTGAAGCTAAACTGAAAACTCACAAGCTGATGAAAAGTTTGTATGGAGTGTGAAAAGAAAAAAAAAGAGAAAGAAGAAAAAAAAAATGAAAAAAGAGAACAATTGTTAGTAAAAAAAGATATGGAAAAAACACCTCCTATTGTTGTGTGCTAAGTGAGTTGAAAAGAAAGGCTATGTATGTGAGACAAGTTTAACAATTGAAAGAAGAAAAGTGTTTAAATGTTGAGTGTGGTGTATTAAGTGCTTAAGAGGACTAGCCACTAGTACCAAATATATCCTACCCGTCCCCTAGCCTACATTACAACCTTAAAAAGTCCTAGTTGATCTTAGATTTGACTGACTCAATTAGTGAAAATCTACACTACGGGCAAGCTTATGGTACTTTATGGGAAGCATACGAGTTCTTTGTGAGAGTGAGAGTAAGTTGTGCAATTTTGTATGATTACACTCATATATGTTCACTCTTCAGATATTGGTGAGGGCACATGATTTCATGAACGACTGGTAATGTATAAATTGTCTTGTTAGGTAAGTATATGCATTGAAATTGCTTAATATGGCAAGTCGGCTTTTGAGGTTGGGTGGTGACAATTGAGTTGTTGAATGTTATTGAATTATTATGCCTAAGTGGACTTTATGGGGATTATATGGATTAGTCATGTGTTCATACTTATTTGCTAGTATTGATTGTGTTCAAGAGTATGGTTTGTTTAAAAAGTCAAATATTTCGTGATGATGTGAAGAGTTTGGTAGTTGGGAAGGTTGTATATAATCCCGTTGCTCGAGGGCGAGCAAGAGTCTAAGTGTGGGGTGTTGATGTTTGGTAGAAAAGATATAACAGCATGCCAAAATGGCATTTGGAAGTTTAAAACATACTCTACTTGTTTCTAGACATAGAAAGAAGTCATTTTTAAGTCTAACAAGAAAATAATATCACATAAATTGAAACAAATGAAGTAGGATATTCACAGATCTCAAGGTACCTGTGGGCGCTTATCGGCCTCGCTGGAGCTGGCTGTCCTGACTTTCAACTCTCCTCTACTGGTCGTAAGTTCATCCAAAATCTCAGCATCAGAAATTTCAATTTCAGCTTCTTCAATTCCTGGAAGAGCTGCCTCCGCTTCCTAATAAATTTGACAGCATATATATATATATAGAGAGAGAGATTTGTTTTAAGACACGAAGATAATCCAAAATGAATTAGGCTAGGAGACATGACATACACTGAAAGAAAAGCTAAGAGCACGTTGTGGAGAACCAGCAATTTCCCCATACTCAGCTGCATCAAGCTCTTGCAAATGACGAGGGTGGAACAACTTGGGAAGCAAATGTTGCCTTATGCTTATGAGAATAAAGAATGGCAAGGGGAAGAGAATGCCAGCTATGGGAATCCATGTGACTCCAAAGCACACAAGTAAGAACACGAATTGGAACACCGTGAAGATTGCGATGTATTTGAATGGTACTGCCTCCACGAAAGATGCATGCATCCCTTCTAGGACCCTGCAGCCATCATCGTAGGTTTCAAGAAATCTCACAGTTTGTCTTTTTCTAAATGCTAGGTAAAAAGAACTAACACTTGATATATTTATTCTCCTGATTTTATTTATGTGACCGTATTTGATTAGACATGGAGTTTAAGAAAGAAAAGAATATTTTTGGAACTTGTGATTTTAAACATGTCATGACATTTCTGTAGCCATAAAAACATGTCATTAAAGGTAAAATAAAAAGTTTAAAATTAAATTGTTTTCAAATATAAAAAGATATTATTCTTGTTGGAGCATACAAAAAGAAAAGAGTATTACGTAAAAAGGACTAGAGGGAGTAATTACTTCATATATCATGTACCACAAAATGAATGGACTTACTTAAATCTCCTGCCAGGGGTGATGAAGAGAAGCAAGATTCTTTCCCATAGTTGATTTCCTGGCAGGCTGTCAATAGCCATGTATGCAAAATATCCCCAAAGAAGTGATGTTGGTATCTTCTTTATCACTGGCATTGCACCTACTGATGCTGCCACTAGTAGTGACTGCAATAGGTTGCTCACTCTTTGTTCATTCACTCGAACGGGCAAGTAAGCATCAATATGCTTCTCTGGATCAAATTTTCCATTTAACTTTTCACCATTTTCATATTCAATTAATTCATGTTTCATTACGGCCTCCTTCAAGTGTTCCAACTCTTTAACTACAGCAGTCTGCACAAGATCGATGTGTCAAGAGTCTCAGTAGTACTTGAAAAGTGAATCAACGTTCAAGAATTGGATAAAATAGACTTACAACAGGAGAACTGTCTATTTCTATGAACACAGTTTGCATGTTGACATAGATTTCAGAGTTGCTAGCTTTTCGCCTGATACTTTCCTTTGCACTGTCAACCATCTTCTTCCGAATCAGCTGGTTAACGTTAATTGCACAAAGTGTTAACTTTCAAATTCAACAAACTACATCAGTAGCTTGTATAACAACTTCTCACAAATTAATTTGGTTATGTTTTACCTGTTTCTTAAGAACAGCCAAGCTTTTAGTATGCATAGGGGACTGTGGCAAGACACCATTTGAAGGAGGCAATCCAATCAAACCACATAGCAAAGTCTAAGGAGAAGTTTCAATCCATGTTAATATTATTGGTCTTGATTATTGAAACAGAAACAGATAATGATAGATGATAGAGGATACCATAAATCCCAAGAGTACGATATCATAATGATAAGCAGAAGGATTCTTTAGGTTGAACTCCTTTTGTTGTGCCATTTGAGAAGCAACACTGTGATCGAAGAAATAGAGTCCAGCTATCATCAAGGCTGGTATCACGGCAGCAAATATGTATGCTGGACGAACCTTCCCCATATCCTGCATTTAATTAGGCAAGTGTTAAATTAATCCAAAGATTTCTCATAATTAACTAACTGCTCAAAGATGGAACCTTTCACAAATTTTACTCCACCTTAATTACAGTCCAGTGATATAAAGAAGTAGATTCCCAAGGAAGGGGACTATAGAGCCTTCTAGGAACTCCAGATGGAAGTTTGCCGGGCACCATAAATGAGAGAGCTGACCACACAAGAACCATCAATGGAACTCCATAATCAGCTATGAAGCTTCTAAACCACCCTGATCATTTGAACATGAAAATAAAGTTAGAGACCCAACGATAACATATAGTAATCCTTTGTCCCAATTTGTTAGATACACTTTCTTTCTAGACTGTGCCAAAAAAGGGCATATTTGTATATTTAAAAATAATTTAATGTTAATCTTGTCATTCTATCCTTATTGAAATGATTTATATTTATAAAAATGTCTAAGGCATATTTTAAACCACAAGCTTTAAATTAAATTTTTCGTTTATTCTTATACTCTATGACCAGTCAAATACCGCCAGACTGAGAAGGAGGGAGTAATTGATAGCTGACGCTTGGCTAGAAATCCAATCAAAGTTCCAATCTAGACCAGCATGCGTAGCAATTTTGGAGGCGAAAAACATCGAGTGCTTAATTCCTTCATATTTTGTTTGTAATTTATTCATGCAAAACACTTGGATGATTTTTACTATAATTATGAGTGGCTAAACTCAATTTTCTAGAGTTGTGGTTGTCATGAATATTGACGTGTATTAATTACATCTTTGTTAATTCGAGTTATTATCGTTGGTTGTTTTTATAATTCTAGTTTCAGTTTGTGAATCATGTGGCCACCAATTTACACTACTATTT
Organism: Nicotiana obtusifolia; assembly: GCA_002018475.1. Classification (NCBI taxonomy): domain Eukaryota; kingdom Viridiplantae; phylum Streptophyta; class Magnoliopsida; order Solanales; family Solanaceae; genus Nicotiana; species Nicotiana obtusifolia. Next base: position 156,572 of record MCJB01010776.1, on the reverse strand, counting down.
TTGTTATGCTTGGAAAAGCAATGTTTAGATTATAGTAGAACTAGAGAGAGCTTGTTTCTGAACCCATAGTTAGGGGAAAAAATTCGCGGTTAAGATAGAAATACACCTACTGTCTCACTTAGTTAAATGTCATATTATATTCGTTCATGATAGATTCAATATCATAAGAATATAAGGTCAATATATTATAAATAAATGGATGTGGAAACATGTTATTTATATAAATTATCAGGTCAACTGACAACCATAGATACTTCTGATTATCAAGTATAATTACAAACTCAATAAGATTGATAAACCGACCACAATCCTGGAATCTTCATCTCCTCTTATTGAAATCTAATCACAAATTCTTGCGCTCTTGTCAATATAGTTAATTGCTTGTATAATTTTTATAATAGTAGTTTAGTAGAAATACCATCTTTCTTGATTATCTTGGACAATTGATTGATCTTAAGTTAGCTTAATTAACAATTATTCTATGTCTCTATGGGTTCGACATCCGACTTTCGAGTCACTTTATTATATGACGGCCACATATACTTGTGTATAATTGGGGAACAAAGAAATTTTTGGTATTGTTGCCAGGGACTTAAAATTGATTGTTTATCTAAGTTAAGCTTTAAATTGATTTCTATTCAAGTTTTTAATTTTCTTGTTTAGTTAGTATTACATATATTTTGACATAGTATCTTTGAATAAAACTTGATTGAATGATGGTTATTCTTATTATGATGATTCTTGCTCATATTGTGGAGGACTGCACTGGTAGAAAATTTGACTAAATATTATCGGGAATGAGTTGTGAGTCCAATCTCAATTCTATGAGTGAAATATTTTTAATGTATGTGGCGGTCAATATGGCCATTAGAATAATTGTCCTTATTATGTTTATCCGTTGATGAGCCCTTATTATGATGATTCTAATAATGTGTGTGAGTTTGATAGGAGCAATAATATGGAGGTCGTGCAATGTGATGCTCATATAATGAATATGATTTAGTGGAGCAAACTGATAAATGCCGAAAAGACTTTGGAAATCTCAAGGCAACAATGAATAAATGAAGGTCAAAGTCGAAGAATTGATTGAAACATTTGATGATCGATAATATGAGGGCTCAGTTGGTATTCAAGAAGAGCCTCAAAGTGAAGAAAAGAATGAGCTCCACCAAGAGAGATATTTTGAAGAATCGGAGATTTTGAACCAAACTTGTCTAATAGAACAAGCTCAAAAATTAAAAATATTTGAGGTTCAACGCAAGAAAATTACAGATGGAATGTGACACTTAATAGAAGGAATATTTAAGCTTAGAGAAGAGACTGACCAATTTGGCGGTGCTATTCATGACTTTAGCATAAGTTGACTGTAAAGGTTAATGCGTCTAACGCTCAACAAATTAGTTACGAGTTCTGTGAAGTTGAAGAACTTATAAAGCGGAATAAGGAGATAAAGTAGAATTTTAACCATACAACCATATAGTAGTTGGTGATATATGCCGAGGTTGCGAAAATTACATCAGAGACAAGTAAGAAAACGGATATCATTCTTGATGACTCTTGGACCTCACTCCACATATTTTTCCATATTGTGTTTAGATAATAACATGGAAATTGAGGCATTGGAGCCATTAGAGAAGTCAACGGGCGAGGAACAAGGTGCTTACATTCTGAATATATCATACTAAAAAGACATAATTACATACCTCAATTAAAGACCAAGAAGTAAAAAATGTGACATTGGTTGCTCAACCCAGTTACACATGTACGTCTACTACTAGAGCATAGCCGAAAGCTTGAAAACAAATTGGAGGTTTAGTTCATAAGTTCGAGTACGAGGAAACTAAGCATCCAACTTGAATAAGTGGATCACATCATGCCGCGGAGTTAATAAGGTGCTTGTTGGGCGGCAACCCAACTTTATTTTTTTATTTAATTTTTATTGTTTTATTTTTATAGTATTATTTTTTGGTATGCAGGAGTATGAACATGGGAAGAATAACCATAGGATGTGTGCAAAAGCAAGCCAGACAATTAGAACTACGTGTAAAGTGCTTGCACAAATGACCATCCTTGAGAGAAGTTTGAGTACCGTGAGCTGCTAATGCTTCAGCCTTTGGCCATCCAAGGAGCTCCTTCTTTTTACCCTCTTGTTTGATTTTTTTGTTATGTGCATTAGGGATATCGCACTTGTTTATACGTGGGATGGGGAACTCTCGTCGAACCATAGTAGTATATTAGTATTGAGCTTAGCTTCTTGGTTTCAATTTGTAGCTAGATTTTGATATTAGCTTGCTTTGATAATTAGTAGTATACTAGTATAGACTTGTAATAGAGTTTAGTATCTTAATTCTATTTTTAGAAAAAAGGAAATAGACAAAACTTCAAACATTTCAGAAAAAAGTTTGAACTTTTTCCGACAATGAATTTCTTGAATACTTTCTCGAGGGATTAAGATCCAATGTAAAAAATTCGAAAAAATATTTTTTCACTTTTAGTTAGTCATAGGTAGATAATAACCCCCTTGATTTTTTTGGACATCCGTTCTTTTCCAAGGGATGTAGCTTGAATCAGATATTTTTATTTTTTTAATAGAGCTGAATAAGAAGACTTGATTGCTCGAAGGTGCCTCTTGACTTGTTCGATGCTATCATAGTAAGGCCTTAACATGCAAGTTACCTTTTACATATTTTGATGAAAATTAATGTCGTAGATAAGTTGAACAGCTTGTTTGTGATGCCTTCTCTCAATCTTTTGACTCGTTTGTCCATCTGGTGCTTTATTGCTTTATTGCTTTATATGACTTGACTATGTGCTTACTTCCTTTAACTTGAGAGCTGGAATAAAACCGTCCTGAATGGGTCATGTGCATTGTGTGACGTGATGTACTAATTATATTTTGTGCTATCATGTATTAGTCTAGAACCTCCCTCGTGTATTAGTCTAAGCGAAATAATTATGTCTTGCGAGTCCATGAGATGACACAGAAATTTTTTCGATTGTCCATTGAGTTGTTATGCTACCATAAATAAAACTATCCATAGATAGACCATTTGAGCTTATAAACCCTTTTCTTTGGTACATACAGTACAATACGAATCCTATTTTATTCTTAACTAGACCTTTTTAAATTTTTACCTCTGAAAGCACTTAAGTCGCTAGAAGAGTGAGGTACTAGAAGAGTGAGGTAAGAGTTGAGGATAGCTTCTGAGTGGAACCATGGAAAGGCAAAAAGGTGTACATACGTATGTTTTCACTGCTAAAAAATCAGGTATTAGTGACGGACAAATTCTGTAGCTAAATAGAAAAATCCATCGCTAATCTCATTTAGCAACGGATTAGCAACGGATTATCAAGAAATTCTGCTAGCTACGAGTGTTTTAGCGACACATTAGCGACGATATTCGTAGCCAATTTCAGTTTTTTTTGTAATGTTTGACAGACCATTAGCTAGGTAAACCAAACTTATGGAGAGTTTAACAACAACAACAACAAAAAACCCAGTGAGAATCCCACAAATGGTGTTTGTGAAGGGTAGAATGTACGCATACCTTACCCTTACCTCTTTGAAGGTATAGAGGCTATCTCCGATAGACCCTCGGCACAAAAAATAAAAACTTATGGAGAGTGTGAAGAAAAAAAAGAAAGAAAAATAGAAAATAAACCTCATATTTATCTTGATACAGGCTAGTTAATGTATAGATGTACTTAAAAAATAAAAGGCCCAAATTGTGAATGGTTTAGGGCATTGCTCGAGTTGGTCATGAAGAATGTGTATTCAAAAGTTAAGTGTAGTTTATTAAAGTAGCTAGGAGTGTTAGTCACTATACCAAAATATATCTTACCCGTCTCTTAGCCTACATTACAACTTGTAAAGACCTAATTGATCGTAGACTTTGCAAGCTTAGATTAGTAGAGACATACACTACGGGCAAACATATGATACGACTTTGGGATGCACATGAATTTCTTTTTGAGAGTGACTGATTCTTTGTTCATATAAATGTTTCATAAATTATATTCGAATTCATATTTGAATGTACGGACTATATACTCTCTTGTTCTTTGATGAGGCACATGTTCCTATGCCAGATAGGTGATGTTATTAAATTTTTCTTGTTGGGTAAGTGCACAAGTTGAAAATGCTTAGTAGCTGGCTATGAGTCGGTCTTTGAAGTTAGGTGGTTATGTGCAAGTTGTTTGAATGTTTTGAATTGTTTACTCATTTTTTGGCATGTGAAAGTTAGAAAGTATAGAAAGTGCATATGCACGGGCTTAATTGTTAGTATCAACTGTGGCCATAAATGTAGTGGATTTAATAGCTAAATGTTCCACTGTATACGATGTTTTGTGTTGCACGTGTGAGCGTAATGACCCAACCGGTCATTTTGAGAGTATTAGCCCTAAACCCCTATTTATTACTCCCTCTATTTCATTATGTGGTTATGTGACTTCCGAGTGAAATAGGACATATAGTCCCTAAAATAGAAGTTTAAGTCGTAAAAATTGACCGTAGGTTGATTTGTGTGAAGATGACTCCGTAATGGAGTTTAGACGATTCCAATAGCTCCGCAGGGTGATTTTGGTCTTAGGAGCGTGTCCGGATGTTGATTTTGAGGCCCGTAGGTCATTTTGGTGTTAATTGGCAAAAGTTGGAAAATGGGATGATTTTTGAAAAGTTTGACCGCGAGTGGACTTTTTGATATCGGGGTCGGATTTCGATTCCGGAAGTTGGAGTAGGTCCTTAATGTTAATTATGACTTGTGGGCATAATTTAAGGTCAATCGAACTTGATTTGATAGGTTTCGGCGTGGAATGTAGAAGATAGAAGTTCTAAAGTTAATTAGGATTGAATCGATGTGCAATTCGTATTTTTAGCATTGTTTGATGTGATTTAAAGGCTCGATTAAATTTGTATGATGTTTTAGGACTGGTTGGTATATTTGGTTGAGGTCCCAGGGCGCCTCGGGTGAATTTTGGATGGTTAACAGGTCAAGTTGAAGCTTAAATTTTGGGTTGTGATTCTCTCTTAAATGTGAGGGAACATGAAATTTTGGGTTGTGAACTTAGTCCAATGTCCAACTGCGAGGAATGAACAAAAGAAAATTGTGGTAATGATGTGGCAAATTTTGAACCTTTCGTGTCATGGCTTGGTTGCTACTTTGATTAATATAGTGTTTGATCACTTGAATTGAAATGAGAAGTTGCTGGCAATTCATATGCTTTGGATTAGTTATTGGCACCAACCAAAGTCACTAGATTGTACTTAATTTGAACCCTTTGACTTGAAATGATATTTGGTATGCCATTGAGCTTAATTAATGATTTTATTGAAAGATGTTCTTAGTTGTTGAATTGTATGAGGACAAGCAACAGTTTAAGTTTGGGGGTTTGATAAGTTGGTATATTACCAACTTATCTCTTCTTAATACTTAGGCTTTTGTATGATTTTGTTGAGAAACTAAGTCATTTATTGAGGTTTATTGGCATATTTCAGGTATCAAGTGATTTAGAGAAGATACGGAAGAAACCGAGTCAAAACGTGTTAAAATAAAAACAAATGACTGCTATTCACAATCGCGAACATTAGCATGCGATCATAGAAGGCCAGGAAAATATACATCGCAAATGCAGGGCGAATTCTGCGAACGCGATGAAGAAGCTGATCAGCGATTGTCAAGTGACCTACGTGAACGCGATTTCTGGTTTGCAATTGCAATGCTTTGCAGCATTGCTCTTTGCGATCGCAAGCCTATTTACGCGAATGTGATTCATAAATCTGGGCAAAAGACTAGGCAGTTTTGGCATTTCATGTCTTTTTTTCCCCAAAACCTTTTAATACACGATCCAGCTCATTTTGTAAAAGATATTTGGCTTATTTTCAGTCTCTTAACTAGAGAACACAAGTTTTGGAGCTAGGGTTCTTACACACATACTTGGGTCTTGAAGATTTGAAGCTTTTGGTTGAGAATTTCTTACCCATTTATGTTCATTTCTTCATTTCCTTGCTCTGTATTGAAATATTTAAGTGTGTAGTATTTTTTCCAACACTCGAATCTTGTTTATGAAAATATTCATATTTAAAGTGTGGATTAAATATCTTGTTGTGTTTATGTATTGAATGATTTTTATTTATACTGAAGTGAGTTATTGTTTCTTTAATTATTCTTGTTTTTTAATGTTTCCAAAGGGATTAGCTAACCCTGGGACATGCCATTTACTTTGAATTAATTTTGAAAAAAATAATTTGTGGTTGGGAAAGATTAATTAACAAGAACTTGATGCTTTAACCCTCACTTTATAGAGTTTGCCTAGGGATAGGATTGAACTACTTGTAGCCATAACTGGGTGTGCTTAATCTCTTAATTGTTATAGGGATAATTCAATTAGGAAGTCTTGCTAGTCTTTGGAAGAAGCTAATATAGAATTATTACCCGAGGCTAATTAACATAAACTTGCTCATATTAGAAAATCGTGAAATACATTGGATCGTTACTTGAGTGTAATTCAATTTGCATCCATGCTTGTAGCCATTGATCATTTAACTTGCATTCTAGGTTAGTTTATATTTATGCAATTAGTTATAGATATTTTCTCAAAACTTTTCTAAGTGTTTGGCTTAGCATAATAAGTGATAATTCTCTTACACGCCTAATCGCCTACATGTTGTTCTCTGTAGGATTCGACCCCGACTCATAGTTGGGTAAATTATATTGCATGCGACAGTGTGTTGCCTTGGGGTAAATCTAGACGTATTTCCGGCGGATCTTCCGGGCATGTTGCGCAACAAAGATATCGATTTTGGCATTGATTTGTTATCGGGCACTCAACCCACTTATATTCCACCCTATAATATGGCCCCAGCAAAGTTGAAAGAGTAAAGGAACAGCTGCAAGAGTTGCTTGATAAGGGATTCATTCGGACCAGTGTATCGCCTTGGGGTGCTCCAGGATTATTTGTAAAGAAGAAGGATAGTTCTATACGAATGTGTATTAATTATCGCTAATTGAAGAAGGTTACAGTGAAGAACATGTATCCATTGCCACGTATTGATGACCTATTTGATCAGCTTCGGGGTGCCAGAGTGATCTCTAAGATCGACTTGCGTTCAGGTTATCATCAGTTAAAGATTCGGGAGCCGGATATCTCGAAGACTGCTTTCAGGACTCAGTATGATCATTACGAGTTCCTAGTGATGTCTTTTGGGCCGACCAACGCCCCAGCAGCATTCAAGCACTTGATGAATAGTGGATTTTGGCCTATATTGACTCTTTCATCATTGTGTTTATTGACGACATTCTGGTGTACTCCGGAGTCGTGAGGATCATGAGCAGGACCTGAGGATTTTGCTTCAGACCTTACGAGAAAAGAAGTTATATGCAAAAATTTTGAAGTGTGAATTCTAGTTAGATTCAGTGGCAATTTTGGGTCATGCAATATCGATTGAGGGGATCAAGGTAGATCCGAAGAAGATTGAAGTAGTGCAGAGTTGGCCTAGACCATCCTCAGCTACGGAGATCCGAAGCTTCTTGGCTTGGCGGGGTTTATCGTTGATTTGTAGAGGGTTTCTCGTCTTTTGCTGCACTATGACTAGATTGCCCAAGAAGGGTGCTCCATTCAGGTGGATCGAGGATTGAGGAGAGATTTTAAAAGCTCAAGACTGCTTTGACTACAACCCTAATGTTGGTATTGCCTACTGGTTCGGGGTCCTATACAGTGTATTGTGATGCGTCGCGCATTGGTGTCGGCCCAGTGTTGATGCAGGACAGTTGCGTCATTGCCTACATGTCTAGACAACTAAAGGTGCATGAGAAGAACTATCCTGTCCACGACCTCGAGTTAGCAGTTGTTATTCATGCCTTGAAGATCTGGTGGCACTATTTGTATGGTGTTCCTTGTGAGGTCTACACTGATCACCGGAGTCTACAACATCTATTTAAACAGAAGGATCTTAACTTGCAGCAGCGAAGGTGGTTGGAGTTGCTTAAGGATTATGATATCCCCATTCTCTATCATCCCGGGAAGGCCAATTTGGTGGCCGATGCCTTGAGTCGCAAGGCGGAGTGTTTGGGCAGCTTAGCATATCTACCAGTAGCAGAGAGGCCTTTAGTCTTGGATGTTTAGGCCTTAGCCAACCAGTTTGTCAGATTGGATGTTTCCGAGCTGAGCAGAGTTTTGGCTTGTGTCTCAGTCTTATCTTTATGATCGTATCAGAGACCTTCAATATAATGACCCCCATCTATTTGTCCTTAAGGACACGGTTCAGCACGGTGATGCTAATGAGGTAACTATTGGAGTTGGCGGTGTATTACGGATGCCGGGTAGGCTATGTATGCCAAATGTAGATGGTTTGCATGAGTTGATTCTATAGGAGGCTCACAGCTCGTGGTACTCCATTCATCCAGGTGCTGCGAAGATGTATCAGGACTTGAGGCAGCACTATTGGTGGAGGCGGATGAAGAAAGACATAGTGGAATATGTAGCTCGGTGCCTAAATTGTCAGCAGGTGAAGTATGAGCATCAGTGGCCAGGCGGACTGCATCAGAAGCTAGAGATTCTGGAGTGGAAATGGGAGCGGATCACTATGGATTTCATTGTTGGGCTCCCATGAACTCAAAGGAAGTTCAATGATATTTTGGGTGATTGTGGATAGATTGACCAAGTCAGCTCATTTCATTCCTGTGTTTACTACTTACTTTTTGGAGCAGTTGGCTCAGGTTTACATTCGCGAGATTGTCAGGCTTCATGACATACCGGTATCTATCATCTCCGACTGGGGTACGCAGTATACATCGCGGTTCTAGAGAGCTGTACAACATGAGTTGGGTACTCGGGTGGAGTTGAGTACAACATTTCACCCTCAGACGGACGGACAGTGCGATGCACCATTCAGTTATTGGAGGATATTCTTCGTGCGTGTCTGATCGATTTTGGGGGTGCTTGGGATCATTTCTTTCCACTTGCAGAGTTATTCTACAGCAACAGTTATCAGTTGAGCATTTAGATGGCACCGTATGAGGCTTTATATGGTAGGCGATGCTGGTCTCCCGTGGGTTGGTTTGAGCTGGGCGAGGGTAGACTATTGGGTATAGACTTAGTTCAGGATGCTTTGGAAAAGGTTAAATTGATTCAAGATCTACTTCGTACAGCCCAATCCAGACAGAAGAGTTATGCGGATCGGAAGGCTCGTGACGTTGCATTCATGGTTGGGGAGCGGGTCTTGCTCCGGGTTTCGCCCATGAAGGGTGTTACTAGGTTCAGAAGGAAGGGCATGTTGAGCCCTAGGTATATTGGGTATTTTGAGCTTCTTGTGAGGGTTGGAGATGTGGCTTACAGACTTGCAGTACCACCTAGCCTCTCTGCAGTTCATCTAGTGTTTCATGTTTCCATGCTCCGGAAGTATCACGACTCCGTCTAATGTGCTAGACTTCAGGTCAATCTAGTTGGACAAGGATCTATCTTACGTTGAGAAGCAAGGTGGCCATTTTGGACAGGCAAGTTCAAAAGTTGAAGTCGAAGAACATCGCTTCAGTAAAGGTTCAGCGGAGGGGTCATCCGGTTGAGCAGGCGACTTGGAGACCGAGCATGATACACACAGCCGTTATGGTCATCTTTTCACCGCTTCAGGTATGTCTCTATACTCATTCGAGGACGAACGTTTATTTTAAGCGGGGGAGGATGTAACGACCACGCCGGTTGTTTTGAGAATATTAGCCCCGAACACCTATTTATTACTCCCTCTATTTCATTCTGTGGTTACGTGACTCGCCAGGAGGTTTAGTTTTTCGTTTAGGAGTGAAAGGGGACACATAGTCCCTAAAATGGAAGTTTAAGTCGTAGGAATTGACTCTAGGTTGATTTGTGTGAAGACGACTCCGAAATGGAGTTTTAACGGCTTTAATAGCTCCGTAGGATGATTTTGGTCTTGGGAGCGTGTCTGGATGTTGATTTGGAGGTCTGTAGGTCATTTCCGTGTTAATTGGTGAAACTTGGAAAACGGGATGATTTTTGGAAAGTTTGACCGGGAGTGGACTTTTTGATATCGGGGTCGGATTCCGATTCCAGAAGTTGGAGTAGGTCCATAATTTTAATTATGACTTATGTGCAAAATTTTAGGTCTATTGGCCTTGATTTGATAGGTTTCGGCGTCGAATGTAGAAGATAGAAGTTCTAAAGTTCATTAGGTTGGAATTGATGTGCAATTAGTATTTTTAGCGTTGTTTGATGTGATTTTAAGGCTCGAATAAGTTCGTATGATGTTTTAGGACTGGTTGGTATATTTGGTTGAGGTCCCCGGGGGCTTCGGGTGGATTTCAGATGGTTGACGGATCAAGTTGAAGCTTAAATGATGTATAAAGTGCACAAGTTCTGGTGCAATCGCACCTGCGCAAGTTTGACCGTAGGTGCGGGCTCGCAGAAGTGTGCAGCCAAGCGTAGAAGCGGAACTGAAGGGGGTGGTCGGTGGTCGCAAGTGCAACGTGAAGGTCGCAGAAGCGGAATCGCTTCTGCGGAAGGATGAATATAGAGGCGGAGAGTGAGGGAACTGAGGTGGCCAAGGTTTTCACGGAAGAGGACGAGGGGGCGCAGAAGCGCTTCCGCAAAGGCGGATAGTTGCGCACAGGTGCGATATCTGGGAGTTTGAGTGAGCTCCGCAGATACGGAGGTTTCACCATAAAAGAGGCGCCGCAGAAGCGGCTAAATGAACCGCAAAAGCGGAAGTGCTGAGCAGAATGGTTTAATATCGAGGGTTTGCCCTTTTCTTCATATTTTGAGATATAGAGCTTGGATAAGGGGAAAGTTTGAGGGGTTTTCATAGGAAATATTTGGATAAGGATTCTACACTCATTTTTTTTTATTTTTATTAATGTTCACTAATCTATCATTAATTTCTTTATTTAATTAAGAATTTGGGTTGAGAAGTTTGGGAAAAAGGTGAAAAATCCTTAGGTCGAGTTTAGAGGTTTTGATCGAGATTTTTGTATCGGATTTGAGTAATTTAGGTATGGGTGAACTCGATATCGAATGGGTATTCGTATTTTGTAACTTTACCTGATTCCGATACGTGGACTCGAGTCGATCTTTTGGGACAATTTTTCGATTCTTTGCTAAAGTCATAGATGTATTATTTAAATTAGTTTCTTACATTTGTATTTGTAGAATGTAATTGATTTTGGCTAGATTTGGGTTGTTCGGAGTCGAAAAATCGAGGGAAAGGCATTCTTATTGACTGATTGAGCTTTGTTTAAGGTAAGTGACTTGTCTAACCTTGTGTGAGAGAAATTCCCCTTACATTTTGGTACTGATTGGTGCTTGGCGCCCCTCAAAATGGCAAAGGCAACGGGCCAAAATATCTTCGCCATCCGGCTTGGCACCTCGCGCCAGTTGTGGCGCCCAACCGCGAAAACTCTCCTATTTCGACTTGGAGAATGTTATTTCGTTCCTACACGTTCCTAACAAGTATAAAAGAATCTTTAAACCTAATTTGAGGGCTGGACATTATTTAGAGGCAAGATCAACGTGCGAGGCAATTTGGGAGGCAAAAAATATCGGGTTCTTTATTCGTTCATCTTTTCTCTATAACTTATTCATGCAAAACACTTGGATGATTGTTACTATGAATGGCTAAGCCCTCAATTTTCTAGGGTTGCGATTATCATGAATATTGACGTTTATTAATTATATCTATATTAATTCGAGTTATCATCGTTGGTTGTTTCTCTAATTCTAGTTTCAATCTGTGAATTGCGTGGCCACCAATTTATCCTACTAGCTTTGCTATGCTTGGAAAAGTTATGTTTAGATTAGAGCAGAATTAGATAGGGCTTGTTTCTAAACTCGTAGCTTGGGGAAAGATTTCACGGTTGTGATAGGAATATATCGAATAGTCTCGCTTAGTTGAATGTCGTATTATATTCGTTTATAATAGATTCAATATCAAGGGATATAGAGTTGAAATATTGTGAATAGAGACAATATTACGGAACCATGCTATTTATACAAACGATCCAGTCGACTAGCAACCATAGATAATTCAGATTAGCATGTGTAGTTACGAACTCAATAGGATCGATTAACCAACCACAACCCTGGAATCTTCATCTCCTCTGATTAGAATCCAATCACAAATTCTTGCGCTCTTATCAGTATAATTAATTGCTTGTTTAATTTTTTCAATAGTAGTTCAGTAGAAAAACCATCATTATTGATTATTTTGGACATTTAACTGATCTTAAGTTAGCTTAGTTAACAATTACTTTAAATCTCTGTAAGTTCAGTATCTAACTTCTGAATCACGTTATTACTTGATGGTCATGTATACTTTTGTGTACTTTGAGAACCAACGATAGCATCAAATGGTTGGATATACAAACCTGTGCCATACCACCATGACCTTGCTTTCCTGCTCTTTAAAGCTGTATAGAGAAGGCCAATAGTGAATATTATTCCAAGCAACCCATTTGTGTAAAGCCAATGAAACTTATATTTCTCTGAACTTGGGTCCTCCGATTTAGGGATGTGAAACTCACTCACCAATCCCTGAAAATTAAAATTACATTAGCAATGCGACCTGATTAAGACTTCATTGTTTAATAGACAAATTAATATTTTTTTTGCAGTTAGAATACCTTAATTGCCTCTTGCATGAAAAGCACGGTGATAAGCATGCCAAAAGTCTCCCCAGCAATCCTTGTAAATCTATTGACGATGGAGCAGGCATTAAATATTGCTAGAAGAATCAATATTAGAGCTGTCCACACACAAACCCTGCAAATTTATTTTGCATCATTTATATAAGAGTTATGAGGTAATTTTGTATCTGAAAATTGAACATATTCCAACACATTATACCATCCAGTCCAAGCTAAGTAAAGGGTCTGTCCCAAGTCATCTCTCCCTTTGGCAAACTTGTAGAGGTAACTGTACATAATAATAGTAGGTTCTGCAACTCCTAATAGCAATAGAGGTTGCCCACCTAATATGGAGTGAATGATACCACAAATAGCTGTAGATGCTAAAGTCTCCACAGCGCTCAGGCTCCCATCTACCATTGCGAATCAAGACAATTAATGCAAATCAAGAAAATTATCAAGAAAGCGTGTTTGTTTTGACCCTCATCTGACAATAAAAGTTTGAAAGAACCTGTATCTCTGCTCAACTGTTCTCCAAAAGCAATCACTGGAAGAGCAGATGCGAAAAATATATACGTAGTTGGAGCCAATATCCTGGCATGTGTATATATAAGACAGAGTTTTATTAGAAGCAAGAAACATGTATCTTATTGTTTGCAAAATTAAGTTTGTTTTAAAACCAAATAATGGAAACACATATACCCTATCCCGGATCTGATACCGGCAATCCAATCCTGCTTGTAGCAAGACACGCGCCCTCTAATATCTTTTGTAATGCCTTTTAATGGAGTTCCCTGAATCTTCATTACTGCTGAACCAAAATAATAAAACGAAAAAAGCAGAAGAGATTATTTATTAACACAAAAAATCGTAGAACTTTGATAACTAGTGTTACATAGTACTGGCATTCTCCTTATCTTCAGTTTGTTCTGTTTTCTACACATGCACTGTAAATAAAGACTATATATATATCCACAGGAAGACTTGCTTTGGTTCGGTGGAAATATGGACAGATAAAGAAAGAATGTGTTTAAAATAGCAGAACATGCAAGAAGATCATATTTAGTGGACTAGGAGGGGTATATGTATCTCAATAAGTTCCAGCCTAGTTATCCAAAGACCGACACCGTACATTCATTCATCTATATATTCTTCAAAGTTTAAGAGGACTACATTTTTACCTATATGATTTGATTGACAACCGTTAGTTACCTGATATTTAACTGCTTGAAATTATGTGGGAGAAGTTTTTCCTGCATGGACTTTGTTAATGTTTTTCTCTCAAACTAAAGGTTCCCAGTGTTCGTTCAGAGATGCAACTGCTTAAAAGAAGAGCCAGGAGTTGGTAGCACTCACTTACTAGTGGGGCCTTAAAGACCGTACCAAAACTTGTGCTTCTGTCCCTAGGTTAATATTTTCTTTTCTTGGAGTAGAAAATTTTGTATTACAACAATTGGCTAGCTGGCCACGTCTCTAATCATATGAAGACAATTAAATTAGTTCAACGCAAATATAAAATATTGGTACGAAACTCAAAGCTAAAGGTCACGCATGACGACCTAAGCTAACTTTAAGGTTTTTCAAAGATTGAGATGAAGATCTTATAGTTATGTCACCATGGCCGTATCATTCATTTGTTTTTGATGAGTTGCACTTATCATTAGTTTCATTCATTTCATGTGTAAGTACTCGATCAGGAACCGTACAAATTACGCTACATATTATGTGTTCCTACTGGTCCTTCAAATACAACAAATACTTAATACTTTTCGACTATGTCCATGCGTTAATTTGTTTAATCAAAAAATAATTTTTATGATCAAAGCAAATATTTAAATAATTCAAATTTTTAATAACCAGTTTTACTTTACTTTTCCTAATATAGATGAATAAGAAATAATGAAAATAAAATATTGAGAGAATAAGGAAAAAGAAATCTTATTAACGAGGGTTTATATAGAGATACAATATGTAACTGATTTGCCCTACTTAATTCTTGCTCGTTACTAATATTTATTAAATTGATTGATCGTTACTTGGGTAATTTGTAACAATTATGGTAATAATAGTCAGTCGCGCGTAATCAGGGATTATGTCAATTTTTTTTCCATATTAATGGATATTAATGAGCCTTTCTTCCCTGCAGTCTTTAATTATTCATCTCGCGCTTATCTCTTTATTTCAAGTTGTCAGGTGTCGTATCCTCGTAAGCAATCTCGTGGGTGTTTTACCATGCTTCTCTTAACCTTCATTCTTTTTTATTGCTGACTCTCATGACACCTGTCAGCATATCATTAGTCCACGCGGTGCCTCTATTTTTAGACCAATACAGATAGTCCCCCCACTTTCTGAATATTCTCAACAGAATATTCGGGAAGTAGTAAGTTTATTTATGGCCGGAATGTCTTGCCGCCTCTTCCTCGTATCATTATTATTTACCTCAGAAGCGAAGAGACATACGTCTATTCCATTTAATGCTCGAGACACGTGTCTTACTGTGATTGGCTTTGCAGTTTACAACGTTATTTTAGGATTGCGGCTGTATCAGTTCGACGTGACAGTTCCATGATGACTGTTCATAATGATGCCTTTTTCTTACAAATACTGCATCATGCATCTTCCAAAACTTCTTCTACTCGCTTTTTTTCCCTTCTATGCTTTCTCTGCAACTTTTCTTTCTCTTCGTGCATCTTCTATAATTAACAACTTCCTCATCTTCAAACCCTTTTTTATCATCTGATCCTTGGAGGGCTATCATAGTAGATGAACTTCCTCCTTCTACGACTTTGGTTAAGAGTAAAAATAGAGGTGGCAGGCTTCGTAGCCTAGGCTCCATATCGAGCCGAAGTACCACTTCTTCTCAGAAAAATTCTTCTAAACCTTCTTCTTCTTCCAAAGCCAAATCCTCATCCACCCTTAGATCCTCTTCTAAAGCTAGAGATCAAAACGAACCATTACCTGAACATGTAGTTTCTGAGATCGTTTCTCAGGAATTTTCTTTTAAATTTGATTGTTAAGCATGGAAGGAAGAAGTTTCTTCCATAGCGACACTCAAACCTGTTGATCACCATCCTTCTTTAATCAACTATGGTCCTCTTACTTTAGTATGTCGTGAATGTTATTGGAAACCTGACTTCCGAGTCACAGCCCTTACTGCGGACGACTGAATAATCTCTTATCGTGAAAGTTATTCGTTTGTCTACACTTATCCTTTCACTTTAGGATTCAAAACCTCCTATTAACCCAGTTATCATTGAGTTCTGCCGTCACTTCAACATTTGTCTTTTGAAAATAGGCTCGATAATATAGAGGGCAATGGCTTGCCTTTGCTACTTATTGGGTTTAGTTTCCGCCCCTTTCTCTTTTCGTCATCTCCTCCATCTATATTCTCCAAAACTTTTTTGCGAGGGTGTTTTCGCACTTGCAGCAAAAAGCAAAAAGAGTCTTGGTTAGCCCTAAAGATGATCGTGACCGAGGTTGTTATGCTCGGTTCATGGCTGTTCCCACTTGTGCATGAGTAGGGGAAGAGAGAACATACCCTTTCCCGAGAAGTGAAACTTTGCACGTGAGTATTTCCCTTTGCCTTTTCATTACGCTATTCTCTCATTAAAATACTAACTTTCTTACTCATATTTTCTTCCTTTTCATTAATCACGGAAGTTTTTGGTGAACTTTCCGACTTTCATGATTGGGTAGAAAAAATATTGTCTGCCACTCCTATGGAGCAAAGATTCTGAAAATTTCTATCCCAAAATTTTGGGTGGAAAGTTAAAACACACAGTATAGTACTTTACTTTACCATGCATTTTTTTACTTTTTCTTCTTATTTTAACATCATTTGTAATTTTCAGGATTTGCTATCCGTAGAGTCCGTCCTGCTTCTGCTCCTGTAGTTAGACTTAATGTTAGCACTGCTTGGGAGCGGATTTTGAGTGTGTCCTCATCAAAGATAAAAAACAAAGAATCACGTGCCTTTGATGAAGAGGAAGAGGATGAAGGGATCTAGTGAAGAAACCTAGAGTCAGGAGGCGGGTCGTCCTGGATGATGAATCCAATGCTCCTCAGAACCAGCCCTCAGGCTCCGTGCCTTTTCACCTGGTGGACCAGCCTGAAGTGTTCCTCGAGAAATTTCAGAAGATGATAATGCTAATCCTACCTTGATCCACCCCCCCCCCCTCAAATTCTATTGAGAAGCTTTTCTCTCAAGTATTTAAGGGTGAAGAAGAAGAGTTTGGTTTCGTTTCTAAAGATCCACCTTTTCCAACCCTTCTTCTGAGCCCCATTGATCCTGCCACAGCTCCTGCTGCTACCCCTGTTGTTGTTCCTCGTTATGAAGCCGGTCCTTCTAGTGGGAGAGTTATGAAGCAGGTCATGATTGAAGTCCCGAGGGCATTAACTTATTGAAAAAATCCAATCAAGCTGCGGTTTGGTTGAAACTAGTCATTGGCCCTCTTGAAAGGGCAAAACTTGAATCCCACTCCTCTATCACTCTGATGAATGATGTTATTCATTATGCTCTCAAGGTATTTTTTTCTTCTCTTATCTTTTTCACTTCTTCTTTATGTATGTTTGTAACGCTTCCCTTACCTTTTTGCAGATCAACTTAACAGGTATGGAGATGATGAGGAGAGTGGCATGGACTGAACATCAAGTTGTAGAGTTGAGCACGGAAGTTGATAACTGGAAGGAACAATTTGAGAGCCTCTGTCTAGAGAAGGATGTTTTGGCTGGTGAAAAAGAGATCTTTGAGCAGCAGCTTAGGATCATTGCTGCTGAGTTAGCAGTATTAACTACTGAGGTATCAGTATTAAAAGCTTCCGCCAATCAAGCTGAAACGGGAAAGGATAAGATGGTATCCACCTTTGTTGAGCAACATTTAAGGGCCACTGAGGAGATTCGAAGTTTGAAAAAATTTCTGAATCAAAAGAATTGTACGCGGGTGATCTGGTTCAATCATTGACTCAAGCCCAGGAAGATCTTCGCACCTCTTTCAACAAACTTAGTTTCCTTGAGGCTACCCTTGAACCTTTGAAGGTTTCTTGTGAAGCTTCTGAGACTGAAAAAGAAGATTTGAGGGCTGAAATTGAACAATTGAAAAAAGATTACGAGGTTCTCGAGGATAAACTAACTCTAGATATGAGTTGGGCCTTCCTGAACATGCATCTTGAAACTTTGACCGAGGTTAGCCAAGAAGGCTTTCACCTCAAAGCTGAGAATGCTAAGGCTAAGGACGCAATCGAACCTACTTAGCAACGTCAAAGTTTCTCTGCACCTGAGGGTGAAAGTTCCAAGGATGATTTAAGTAAAGACAGTTAAGAGGCTGATCATGCTGATCCTCAACCTTCATCTTCTCCTCAAGATGATCCTTCCGCTCCTTCTCAAGATGCTCTCTAGTTTTTTCTTTCAACAATGTTACTTGGATGTTTTTGGAGGTTTTTTGATTTGTTCCTTGGAAACTTTTATGAACACCAATATCAGTGTTAACTTTCAACATATTCTATGTATGTTTTTGCTCTTTAACTTCCGAGGTTTTTCTTGCATTATTAAAGTAGAATGAATACTTTAATATGCCATACTAAATAGAATGATTTGTCCGCCTAGTGTTTGAGCTTTTAAGTATGAACACTTGAACACTAAATCAGCTCCCCTCTATGGTCCTTTCCCTGAAAAAGGAAATACACACAGGACTCGGAAGTAATTTTTTTAGATGATGACTACTTAACCCTTCCCATCTGAATTGTTGTAACCTAGCAGAGAATAATTAAGTATTTTGCTTGTCTTTTGGGTATAATGTCATTATTTAGTTCGGCTAGCTTTTTGTCTATCATCTAAAATAGTTAGTAAAATTTAAATAAACAAACAAGTAATGAACTTTGAGATACCTGACCGTGAATACTTGCTCAAAAGTAGTATTTCTTCAAGTGTACCGCATTCTAATTGGATGGTAACACTTTCCCATCCATGGTCTCCAACTCATATGCTCCTTTTCCATTAATGCCTCAAACTCGATATGGGCCTTCCTAATTCGGACTAAATTTTCCTGCATTTGCCGCCTGTGTTTACTGAAACACTTTCCTAAGGACAAAGTATCTAATCTTGAAATATCGAAGATTTACCCTTCTGTTGTAATATCTCTCAATCCTTTGTTTTTACTCTGCCGTCTGTATCAA
The DNA here is from genome assembly GCA_002018475.1 of Nicotiana obtusifolia. NCBI lineage: Eukaryota > Viridiplantae > Streptophyta > Magnoliopsida > Solanales > Solanaceae > Nicotiana > Nicotiana obtusifolia. Next base: position 137,776 of record MCJB01010776.1, on the reverse strand, counting down.
GGCTGATTCCCTTCGCTCTTCTGTCAAATTCAAATTTGTACGAAGTTCTTCCTCATTTAATACTTCATTTGTATGCTCGAACCTCATGCTTAGTTCCCCTAGTTCCACTAAAATTATGCCTCAGTACCACAAACAAGTGCAAATGGAGTTTCTCCCGTGCTTATCTTTGTCGTTGTTCTGTAGGCCCATGATACCACAGGTAGCACCTCAGGCCACCTGCCTTTCGATTCTTCCAAACATTTCTTTATATTATTGACAATAATTTCTATCGACTCTGCTTATCCATTATCTATGGGATGATACAGTTACAAAGTAATCTATTTAATTTTCCATCCTTTGATAAAAAATCAGCGATCTTTGCTCTCACAAATTGTGGACCATTATCACATACAATTTTCCTTGGAACCCCAAATCTACGTATGATATTACTCTAAATGATGTCGATAACTTCCTTTTCTCGTACGTATTTGAATGCACCTGCCTCCACTCATTTAGAAAAATAATCAGTTAAAATTAACAAAAATCGTACCTTTCCTGGAGCTTGTGGTATGGAACCTACGATATCCATTCACCACTTCATAAACGCCTCGGTGTGATAATCGAATGAAGCAACTCTGCCGGTTGATTCATATTATTTGTGTACCGTTGACATTTATCGCACCTTTTTACGAAGTTTTCTGCCTCGTCTTCCATCTTTGGCCAATAATATCCTGCTCTTATTAAAGTTTTCACTAATGACCTTCCACCAGCGCGATTTCCAAATGTCCTACATATACTTCACACATCACATATTCAGTTTGTGAGGGTCCAAGGCACTGAGCTAAAGGTCCACCAAACATCTTTTGATATATATTGCCTTCTATTAAATAATACCGAGCTGCTTTTATTCGCAACAATTGGGATTGCTTTATAACATCAGGTAATATTGCATACCACTGATAATTTACAAACTCATTTCTCCAATCCCATACTAAAATATTAAAATTTTTACCTCATTTTGGTTTGATCAAGTGCTGAGTGAAATAAATGCACCACGATTGTATTTTTCGTGTTTGACACCAACTACAGATCCCAAGTTTTTCTAATGCATCAGCCTCCACATTCTCTTCTCTTGGTATCTGAACAGCTTTCCATACTCGGAACTGATGCAATAACTCCATCACCTTTTCCAAAAATTGTTGCATTCGTGTCTCTTTAGCTACCTAATTCCCTTGTATTTGATTTACCACAAGCTGTGAGTCGCTTTTGATTTCAACTTGGTCAATCCCCATCTATTTTCCAAGTTCCAAACCTGCAATTATTATCTCATATTCGGCTTCATTATTAGTTATGAGATAATATTTTTTTGCTTGCCTAATCTCGTGAAGGTAAAATTAAGACAATACCCAAACCTGCTCGTTTTATGTTTAAGGATCCATCAGTATATAATGTCCAAGTCCCCAGATTAGATTTGGTAAATATTCGTATCTCATTTCTAGCTTTAGGGAGTAAGCTTGAACTAAAATCTGCTATGAAATCTGCTAGTACCTGTGACTTTATGGCAGTTCGAGGCTGATAAATAATATCATATTTGCTAAGTTCTATTGCCCATTTAGCTAATCTTCCAAATAGCTTATGTTTATGTAAAATATTCCTTAATGAAAAAATAGTTAAGACATAAATAGGATGATATTGAAAATATGGTGGTAACTTTCTTGATGCCATTACTAACGCTAGTGCTAGTTTTTCTAGATGAGGATATTGCGCCTCAGAATCTAATAAAGATTTACTAACATAGGAAATTAGAGACTGCGTACCGTTTTCTTCTTCTACTAATACCGCGCTAACTGCTACTTCTGATACGGCCAAATAGATGAGTAATCTCTCTCCATTCCTTGGCTTTGACACCACAGGCGGTTTTGACAGATATGCTTTCAAATCTTTCAAACTTTGTTAACCGTCATTAGTCCATTCAAATTGATTTTGTTTTTTCAATAAAAAAAAGAATTTAAAACACTTCTTTGAGGATTTAGGGATAAATATATACCTAGCGCCGCTACTCTTCCTGTCAACCTTTTTACTTCCTTTTTACTCATGAGTACATTTGGTATGTCTTCAATCGCTTTGATTTGAGTCGGATTTACTTCGATCCCTCTGTTAGAGACAAGGAAACCTAAAATTTACACGAGGCTACACCGACGGCACATTTCTCCGGGTTCAGCTTTATGTTGTACTTGTAAAGTATTTCAAAGGTTTCACTACTAAAAAATCAGATTTTATAGATGAAAAAATTCTGTTGCTAAACAGAATTATTTTTCGCCAATCTAATTTAGCAACGGATTGATGACAGATTATCAAGCAATTCCACTAGCTACGAGCGATATAGCGACGAAGTTAGTAGCTAATTCCAGTTTTTTTTTTTTTTTTGTAGTGTTTCATTTAAACGCCTGAGATGATCTACCGCTTGTGCCAATTTCACTATCATGTCACCAATGTAGATCTTCATGTTTTGTCCAAAATGATATTGGAATATTTTTTTCACCAACCTCTGGTACGTCGCTCCAGCATTCTTCAAACCAAAAAGAATGACTTTTTTGGAAGTAAGTCCCCCCTGTCTGTGATAAAATAAGTTTTTTCCTCGTCGAAGGGATCCATTTTTATTTGATCATATCCATAATAGGATCTAGAAAACTTAGAAGTTCATGACCAGCGGTAAAATCAATTAGTTGATCTATATGTGTTAAGGGAAATGAAACTTTGGGGCATGCTTTATTTAGATTAGTATAATCTACACACACTCGCCATTTTTTATTTTTCTTTGCATTACAACAGTATTAGCTAACCAGTCAGAGTACTTTACCTCTCAAGTTGAACTAATTTTTAGAAGTTTTTGCACCTCCTCTTGAATTACTTGATTCTTGAATGCTCCTTGTTTCGCTTCTTTTGTTTCACCGGAGAATGTAATGGATCTTCGTTTAACTTATGAGTCAGTACCTCCGGTGGGATACCTGTCATATCTGAGTGCGACTAGGCAAAACAATTAGCGTTAGTGCGTAAAAACTCAATTAACTTACCTGTCAATTCCGAGCTTAAGTTTGTCCTAACATAGACTTTTCTATCGGGAACAAAGCTTGCTATCGGACCAAAGGCTACCCGACCGTTCACGAGTACCCCTTCACAACAAGCCATTGCGGGGTGGTTAGATAATGTTTGGCTCTATAGCAAAGTTCCTAACCGGAAATGAAGCTTGCTATCGGACCAAAGGTTATCCAACAATTCACTAGTGGAATCATCAAGGGAACTAGACTTCGAGTGTTCCACTTCATATTCTTCGCATTCGAACACTAGGGGGGGGGGTTGAATGATATGAGAATGCGGCCACCTGACTGCCACATAAATCGAGACTATGATAAAATATAAAATCGGGAACAAAGATGTATTATCGATACCAAAAACTGCGCGGCTAGCCCCGTAGAAATAAGTTGTATAAATTACCCACAAGTAATGGCAGTTTCTTTTCAGCACAACAAATGCTTACGTACTTTTGAAAATGGAAGGAATAAAGTAAAGTCCTTTTATTTTTATCTTGTTTCTTGTCCGAACGATTATTTAATTTCTTCATTTGAAAGTTAATCAAGTCATTCAAATGCTAGTGCCGGAATGAACAAGGAGACGTCCTTTTATAAAACCCCTCACAGAGGGTTGGTTCCGGAAGGATTTATGCACGGAATCCAAATAATATCGGGGAAAAACGCACCCGAAGCCTTGCATAACTCCACGCAAAAAAAGTAATTTTGGGAAATGTTTAAACGAAAAAGCACTTTTATATAACAAACATCCCAAGTAGCACAAGTACAAAAGTATGAAAAGAAAGCAATAAAACTAAGCTACTGCGTTCCTAGAACTTTGGGGAAGAGAAGCATCTGTGCCCCCAGGAGAAAAAGGCAGATCTGCCGCCTGCTCGGGATCTTGACCTTCATCATTATCCCCTGCAAGTTCTTCCTCCATTCCCGATAATTCGCAAACAAAAACAAAATAGTCAGTTGTATCGGGTCAAACCGAGAGGCACCTTCGAGCAGTTAACTCCAACTCACGGGCCTTGGCGATCTCGACATCAAAATCAATGACTCCTGCTTTGGCCTATTCCAAGGTTTTTCTCCTCATGCTATACTTAGAATGTGTTTTTTCAACAGTTAGGGAATCCACTCGGCGCTGGAGTTCTGACTTAATCTAATCAACCTCGACCGAAAGGCTATTCCCCTCGGATCTTGTGACCTTAAGGCTGAGATCAAGATCATAGAGAGTGGAGAGTAGAACCTTATTGTGCTCTATAACCTGTTATACTTCTCTTCCATCTAGGCATGCTTCTCCTCAGTAGAAACAGCCTCTTCAGCATTGGAGTTCAAGGTTGCCTCCAAATTATTCAATCTCTCAGTAAAGGCAGCCTCGCGCTCAGCAATAGCAAGAACAACATTTTGGACCTCAGACCATTTAGCCTTGGCCTCTTAAAATTGTACATTTAACAAGGCAACCTCTTGGCTAAGGGTCAATACCTCCTACTCGCTCTACTGCAACCAAGCCTCCAATTCATCCTCTTCGGTAGCTTGTGCTTCCAGTGCCGGGAGGCGAGTAGCAATTTGATCCCGCTCGGCCAACAGTTGATCCGCTCGGATGTGAGTTTTTCTTTATCGAGGATCAACTTCTGAATGACCTTGGAAGGAAGGATGTTAGCCTACAAAGCAAAAACTCAAATCAGAAATCCAGTTGTACCAAGACAAGAAGAAACAATAAAAGGAAAAAATATCATATCGCTACGACGTTGTGCATGGCATTGTTTATCATACACTCCCCCGAAAGAGAGTGTAGTTTCTTCTTATCTTTCTCTAAAGCCAGCGGCTTCAGGTAATTGGCAAGTTCCATTGGCCGGGACAGCGGATGGCACTCGATAGAAATCGAGAGGGAGATGCTCCTCTTCCTCTGGGGATCTACAGAGGGAGGCGAATAGTTGTGCCCTAAATTCCATGGTCTGGGGACTGGAGAGGGGAGACATCCTCCTCTCGGGTGTCTGCGGCCGATGGGGCTATGTAGCAGTTGCTGGTGGCGAAGGTATGACTGGTGTGGACGAAGATGAAGCTGATGGTGTTATGGGTTGAGAAGCAGCTGCAGAAAAGGCAGTGCTGGTTGTTGGTTTCTCATCAACCGAAGAAGGAAGAGGAACGATACTCAGCCTCACTGTACCAGGAGCAGAAACTGGGGTTTCGAAGCGAGAATTGGCATATTCCACTATTTCACAGTCTCCCCCGAGCGCTTGGACGTCGTCCTTGGTTGGTGTGATTAGCTCTTCATATTGAGCATTCTATTGAGATGATGAAGGTCGTCGTCTCCTCCGTAAGGAATCCCTTTTATCACTAGCTTCCCCATCATCATTAATCACCATAGTGGCTACGGCTGGCTCAGGCCTTGCGCTCTTCACCTTTTTACTTTTTCCCTTGGCCGGGCGGAGCGCCATTTTTTCATTGCTTTCTCTCCGGTCGGAGATTCCGAGAGGAAGCACCTGCACCAGAAGCGGATTTGATAGCGCCTGTTCGGGTAAAGGCCTTCTTCAGCAACCTCGCAGCCTCTATGGATCATCCAAACTGTCCTCCTCAGGTATGGTAACAGTGCCCTGCGGAAGACCTGAATTCAACAAAAAAAGAAGTTAATCAATTTTCTTATACATGAGGTAAAAACAAGATTAGTTTCAAGAATCAACTTACTATGATTTTTGGCCTCCCACCTGTATTTGAGGGCTAGTTCTTTCCACCGGCGGGTCTCAAGCGTGGTAATATCCATGATCCTCTGGACCCTCTAGTCCAAGCCTTCAACCCTTGGTGGTGTCCATCGAGTTACTGAAATAATGAAAAGAGAAGGATCAGTAACGACATGAAACAACCTTTAATTAGAAAAAAAAGACGTTGAACTTACGTGCACGAGTCCATGACTCAGGGAAAGATGGAGTTGTGGCCGAGATGACATTTCTAGCGGCAACTATAAAGAACCGCTTCGTCCATCCACAGTCATTGTCATCATCCATGCCCGTGTGTAATGCATGGTGGCCAAGTTTACTAAAGTTTATTACCCCCATGGAAAATCTTGGCGGAGGATAGGTTCATCATGCGAGCCAAGGAAAGCTTTTCCCCCGTCTCTTGGCATAGCCGCCGAAGACAGGCTACCATCCGCCACATAGAAGGGCTCACCTGTGCCAAGCAGACTTGATACCGGATGCAGAATTATAATATTATAGGGTCAAGTCCCCCGCTCAATGAGAATGGGCCCAAAGTGAAGGGGTACATGTAAACTTACGTAAAACCTTTCTTAGGGAAGGTTACTCGCTCCGCCAGATCAGGAGCGATGATGTTTAGAGCATGACAACCACAATCCTCCTTCACAACAGGAATGCTAGAAGGACATATGGAAGAAGGATACACGCCAACAACCCATGTATGAGAGTTGGTAGAAGGAAAATTTTCTTCAAAATCCTTGGTTGTACTAAGCCTTATGGGAATGATGGTGCTCACCATAGGAGGGAAACATCATCGGTGCTTTCTTTATTTTTTGTAGAAGTTGAGTTTATGGAGGAGGAGGACATGGTTAGAAGAAGGAAGTAAGAATTCTTTGAAGAAGAAGATTAAAGAGGAGTGAAAGCAAGAAGAGTTGAATGCAAATGAGTTGAGAGAGTGCTGAAATACTGTAAAGTGTAAAAGAAGAAGAATGAGGCATATAAGTAAAGGAATAGGCGGCTAAAATCGTGGCCATGATTAACTCGAGAACCGGCGAAAATATTACTAAATCATGGAGTGATGCGTGTTCGGAGCATAAATGCGGAGAGACGTGCAACTAATCAAGCGTCAGAAACTTTTCAGTGGAGTCAAAAAAATTTCCGCCAAGAAAGGCATCTTCACCAACTTTCTGACACAAAGATGTGCCACCTAAAAGCAGGGGGACTATCTGTATAGGGTAAAATCGGTTCGTATTAAATACTCGAATAATAGAGCGACACGTGAAACCGGGGACAGATGGAAAACGAGGCAAGTAGAAACCAAGACCGGGGTTAGCAGCTTCGGTTGGTACCGGGAAGATCTCGAGGGGAATATTGTTAATGAAGACAAATGAATATTTGCCACCCGATAACTTTCAATGAAGAATATTCTTCAGTATTAAATAGACAGTTCGTTATAGAGAATTTTGACATTCAAAGCCTGCCGTTACAAATTAATCAATGACCCCCATAATTGTAGTTTAAGAGGGCCTTGTTCCTAGGACCTAGTTCCCTAGGTGCAGTTATAAATAGTGACTTCAACAACCATTGTAGGGAACACGAATTTTTTGACAAACTTCTGCTACAAAATATTCAAAAGCTCAACAACACTTTATTTTTATCCGTTGATATTCTTATACTGCCTTCGGAAGCTCTGCTCCTGGAACTAAGCTATATGCTGCCTTATCTCGATTTCTGTGCCAGATCTTGCATTTTATTTAATATATTTATCCGTTTGGGATCAAATCGATTCGCTTGTTTATAAACCACGTTACAAATTCAACTGTACCGTTTTACGGGTAAACAGGAACACCCTCTCCAAAGAATAAAATTATAGGATTAAATATATACTTTCTCCATTGAATATAGGTGGTACAATTTAACTGGCAGCAAATTTAAGAAGAAATGGATTTTTTCAAATTTATGCTGCTAAAAATGCCATACCGTAGTATTTAAGAGATTATACAAGACTTTTGAAGCTTTTGATTTTAATAATTGTGTCACTATAAAAACATTTCATTAAAAATAAAATTAAAAGTTTAAAATTAAATTATTTTTAAATATAAAATACAGATTTCAAATAAACTAATAAGAAAGTAACGATACATATACTCCAAAAAGATGGAGATAGCTAAATCATTATTTTATTTACTCCTCGATCTTCTTTTGCGGATATAAAAACAAATTGCAGAATGTAGGGCCGGGCATCTCTCTGTGTACGATGTATGTTGTTATGCAAACCAACCATTGTGATTGTTAACGCACACTAATTGGATCAATCTCTGCCACACAGTACAAGTTTTACTTCAATTTTAAAATTTTGTGTCCCACGTACATATTGATTTAAATTTAAATATTGAAATTTTAAATTCAAGGAGAAACGATAACATTGAACAAAGGAAGATTCTAACTGGTGCAAATTTAAACAGTAAGTTGGAGGAGCTCAATAAGTCAAAATATGTTGAACAACTCGCATATATTATTGCTAAAGAGTAAGTTAAAGTGTGCAACGGGTTAATTTATGAATTTTGCTTGGCAAACTACATGAACTGATTTCAGTTATTGTTTTCCTAACTAAAGCATTTCTTTATTTTTCCTTGCTGAAACAATAATAGCAGGCATTTTAAGGTTTCGTGAAAAGTGTATTGGTGAAAAAATAAGCATGACACGTGGATGAATGTATAGTGACATGTGGCATTTGTATCATGTTAATGAAGAAGAATAATGAGGCACGGTTAAAATACCCACGAGATTTATGAAAGAAAGTACCATATTTGATGACTGGAAAAGAAAAATAGGCACAAGATGCATGAAGACCATAAAAGGGGAAGATTAATGAACAATGTGAATATGGAAAGAGAATCAGCATAATCTCTGCTCATGCGCCATCGCCTATTATTACCATCGTCGTTACCAGTAATTTTAGTAACAGGCATTTAATCTAGTTAATGGTAATAATGGGTAAGAATTAAGTAAAGGGCAACCATTACATCTTTGTATCCTTATATAAGGGTCTTTACCTTATTTTTTATGATCATCAGAATACTCACAAATATATGCAATGAGTCTATTACTTTTATATTTCTACTTGATTGGAGATTCCTATCCATATTTCTTCGGAGAAAACATCGTCCATCAATAAGATTTCTTTTCCTCGTTATTGAGCTTCAATTGCTTTTTACTCTCTAATTTTATTCTCTTATTTTTTGGAAAAGTGAAGTAACCTTGGTGATTAGAAACTCGATTTCTTTAATGTTGACTTTGACCTTGTGTACAGGTAAAATCGGGGAAAATATTACCCCCAATTTTCCGATAAAGAAATGAGAGAGAAGCATGATCTGACACAAGCGGAAAGCCGTAATATCCGCCCTCAACCAGATAGTACGGCGCAAATTCCCTCCGGTATCTACTACAGATCGATATTTGTTGGAAAAAAGAGATTTTATTTTATTTAGACTTGTATTAGGATTGAAATTCCCCTACTATATAAAGGGGGGAACTTTTTCATTTTAAAACCACTGTTGGCACACATATCAAAGTAATAAAAGTTCATTTTTGTTTTCTGGTTACTGTTCATTGTGTTCTTCAGCTGCTTAATATTTGGTTGCAACCGAGCCAGTCTCCAGGGCTCGACCGAGGTCAATTCTCAGTGTTCATCCAAAAAGCCAGGCTTAATTGTTCGTCACGTTTAGGTTGATTATTTTGCTTAATTTTACTTTAATTAATTTCTGTTCATAGATCATTTGTGTTAAATTAAATAGCTTATCCTTTAACTGTGTACAAATTTCATTTGTACTCATTTTAAGGATAAACAGTTTGGCGCCCATCGTAGGGCTAAGGATAATAGTGGTGATTTAATATGAACCATAACACACCCTATTTTATACTTGTTCTTTTGAAGTTTGATTTCAGATTAACCTAAGAATGTCAATTTCTCAGTCTGCTCACTTGAACGTTGACACCGAATCAGGCCACCGCAGTGAAAACAATAACGTGGTGCCCATCAATGACGTGCCGTCTATTGATGCCAATGGTGTCCCAATCGCTGACCCGATCGATGCTAACTCATAGGTCGCCATCAACATCAACATGCCAACTGATACCGAAAATAGCTTTAGCAGGGCACCCTGGCCATCGGCTCGAGAAGCACCCGAAGAAGAAGGTGATGGAGTTAGTTTGCAATTGACTTTAAAAAATGTAACAAGCTAAGCAAGCGGCAATAACGCAGTTACAAACTCAAAGTCACGACCCTAATAGGATCGAGCCCGAGCAGGTCAGAGAAAACGCTCGAAGGGATGAACAAATTGTTGCAGAACCAGATAAATTCGGGTCTGTGGAAACTTCCGAGGTGATGAAAATTCTCGAAGCACTAACAAAGCGGGTGGAGTCTGGTGAGAAAAAGATAGAGGCAAACGACAAAAAGGTGGAAACTTACAATTCAAGGGACGATCAGATCCCGGGAATGCCTCTAATATTGAAAGGGCTGGATTCCAAAAAATTCATTCAGAAGCCTTTTCCTCGAGTGCGGCACCGAAGCCAATCGCGAAGAGATTCTAGATGCCCGCCATTCCCAAATATAATGGGACCACAGATCCAAACGAGCATGTAACCTCATATATGTGCAGCAATCTAAGGCAATGATCTAGAAGATGACGAGATCAAATTGGTGTTATTGAAGAATTTATGGGATATCTTGTCCAAAGGAGCGATGATATGGTACCATAACTTGCCTCCGAATTCCATTGATTCATTTGCTATGCTTGTAGATGCTTTCGTAAAAGCCCATGCCGGCTCCATCAAGGTCCATATGAGGAAATCAGACCTTTTCAGAGTCAAGCAGAGAGACAACGAGATGCTAAGGGAGTTCGTGTCGAGGTTCTAGATGGAGCGAACCGACCTACCTCCGGTCGTGGATGCTGCGAGTATAGTGTCGACGTTTGATCGCATCAAAGAGACCAAATGGCCTAGGCCACTTCAGTCCGATCTCGCATAGAGGGATCACAGCTCTATATGTAAGTACCACGGTTTTCACGGTCACAGGACCGAAGATTGTCGATAGCGAAAGGAAGAAGTGGCCCGACTATTCAACAAAGGACATCTTTAGGAATTCCTAAGTGAACCAGCCAAAAATCATTTCAAGAACAAGGACGCCAGCAAACAAATTGTACAAGAGGAGCCCCAACACGTGATCAACATAATCATTGGGGGAGTGGATGTCCCCCAAAGGACAATGATAAAATGCACCAAAGTTTCTTTCACATGGGAAAAATGCACCCGAGATTACGTCCTGAAGGGGCCTATCTTGTTCAGCAACGAAGACATCGAGGGCATCATCCAGCCACACAACTCTTCACTGGTAATATTCGTAGCTATCAATAAATCTCGAGTTAAATGTGTGTTAATTGATCCAGGTTGCTCGACCAACATCATCAGATGAGGGTCGTAGAACAATTGGGATTATTGGATCAAATCGTATTAGCAGTCCCAGTGTTGAACAGGTTCAACATGGCGTGCGAGACGACGAAAGGTGAAATAACCCTACCAGTAAACACTGTGGGGACCACCCAGGAAACAAAATTCTACGTGATTGAGGGGGATATGAGATACAATGCCTTGTTTGGAAGGCCATGGGTTCACAGCATGAGGTCGGTGCCATCAACCTTACATCAAGTGTTGAAATTTCCCACTCCAAGGGGAATCAAAACAGTCTACAGGGAACAACTGGATGCAAAGGAGATGTTTTCTGTCAATGAAGTGATCCCAGTGCTCGTGGTCTCAGCGTAAAAAAAATAGGGGATTGGTCGAAGAAAAGGAAATCAAATAGTAATCAACAATCCCGACCTCGACCAGGCCAGAAAGACAGGAGGAGCACACAACAAACGAGGAGGATGTTACAGAGTCCCGGGGTCCTTTATAGCACCCGATGACACTAAATCGACAATCGAGGGATTGGAGCAGGTTATAATGATCGAGCGTCTATAGATATGAAAGGTATACCTGGCCACAGGGTTAACTCTCGAGCTCAGGAAAAACCTTATTGATTTCCTTAAATCTAGTGCCGATTGTTTTGCCGTCCCACTTAGACATGACAGGGATCCCATAGAGGTGAAAACTCACAATTTGAGCCTGGATCCAAAATTCCACCCGGTTAGACAAAAAAAGAGGCTGCATTCTGAAATCAAGCATGCATTCATCAAAGACGAGGTATCCAAAATTTTGAAAATAGGTTCCATCCAAGATGTTAAATACCCGGATTGGTTAGCTAACGTAGTAGTGAAAAAGTATGCTTTCGGGGTCAGCTCAGGCAAGTTCCTCGGGTTCACGGTATCCAACCGGGGAATAGAGATCAACCCGAAAAAAATAAAAGCGATAGAAGATATGTCCGTAGTTGGCAACGTCAAGGCAGTACAAAGACTGACTGGGCGGATAGCTGATTGTGCTGGTTTTATTTTGAGGTCGTCAGACAAGAGCCACTGATTATTCTCATTACTAAAAAAGAAGAACGACTTCTCTTGGACCCCGGAGTGCCAGTGAGCTTTAGAAGAACTCATGAGGTACCTATGACCCCTCCATTGCTGCACACTCTAAAGGAGAACGAACAACTACATCTCTACTTGGCAGTTTTCGAGGTATGATATCAAGTACAAACCCCTAACTACCATAAAATCTCAGATTTCGGTGGACTTCGTGGCTGACATTACGCAGGCCTTGATCCCCGAGGTTGAGAAGGAATTACTACTCATCTCTGGGATAGCTCAGGGATCTGGACCCTATTCATGAATGTTGCTTCCAACGCAAAGGGTTCCAGGCTGGGCACCACCTACGGGTAATTTAATAAGGTAGTCTATTAGAACTATGAAATTGACTAACAACGAAGCCGAATATGAGGCTATGATTACAGGTCCAGAACTAGCTAAGAGCCTGGGGGCCGAGATGATCGAGGCCAAATGTGACTTCCTCCTCATCGTCAACCAAGTCAACAACACGTTTGAAGAAAAAGAGGAACGGATGCAGAGATACCTGGATAAGTTGCAAGTGATCTTACACCAATTCAAGGAATAGACTATACATCACGTACCCCTAGATCAAAATAATGAGGCTGATGCATTGGGTAATTTAGGGTTGTCAGTCGACTCCGACGAATTCAACTCCGGAGCAGTAGTGCAATTGATGAATTCAGTGATAGAAGAAGGTCACGCCGAGGTGAACTCAACAAGCTTGACTTGGGACTGGAGAAACAAATACAGAGACTACTTTCAGAAAGGGAAATTGCTGTCGCATCCTAAGGAATCGAGGGCCCTACATACTAAAGCTACCAGGTTCAGCATGGTCGATGGAAAATTATATAGAAGTTCGTTTTTTGGGCCACTAGCTAGGTTCTTGGGTCCAGGGGAGACCAGCTATGCAATTAGGGAAGTACACGAGGGTACTTGTTTAAACCACTCAGGAGAGGAATCCTTGGTTCGGAAATGCTTTACCTGGTCCTATGCCCATGGCCGTTCATGAAATGGCAGATGGACGTCGTCAGTTTTGCCAAGGGCATCTGGCAAAACCCAATACATATGCTCATGACCGATTATTTCTCAAAGTGGGTCAAGCACAAGATTTTGAGAAGGTTGGAGAAAACGAGGTCATTAACTTCATCTGGGATCATATAATATGCCGGTTTAGGATACCGGCCAAGATCGCTTGCGACAACGGGAAGCAGTTCATCGACGACAAGGTAAGTAAGTTTCTCGAAGACCAAAAAATTTAAAAGATCTTGTCAACACCCTACCACCTGATGTTTGGCTAAAAATTCATGTTTTTGCATGTAATTTACCTTGCATTATACCTCGATCTTGCTAATATTTGTGTATATATTTGTGACTCGAGCTAGTAATGTTATTTATATGTGTAGGAGTCAATTGGGAGTGATTTGGAGAGTTTTCATGCAAAGTGAAGTAAAAAAAAGGAAGAATCCACATGAAGTATAAGTTTGGTGCTAGGTCCCGGACAGCGAAGCGAGGGTCACTTAATGAGACTGGGATCGGAGCAGAAAATTTCAGCTTCTCCCATCCGAATTAGGAGAAGACCAATTCGCCCCAACAAAATCTAGCCGCTATAAATGCACCAAGAAAAGTACTTTTAAAGGGGAGACACTTTTTTTTGGAAGAGTAGAACATGCTGAGAACATTTTTTGGAGGCAAAAACATTACGTGGAACAACTTTTGGAAGAGAAAATCATCGAGTTCTTCATTCCTTCATCTTTTCTTTGTAGTTTGTTTATGAAAAATAGTTGGAAAATTGTTACTACGAACATGAGTAGCTAAGCACTCTAGTTTCTAGGGTTGTGGTAGACATGATTATTAACGTTTATTAATTACATCTTCATTAATTTAGATTATCATCTTGTGGTTGTTTCTTTATTTCTAGTTTTAACTTGTGAATTATTGTAGCTACCAATTCACGCTACTATCTATACTATGCTCGGGAATGCCATGTTTAGATTAGAGTAGAACTAAAGAGAGCTTGTTTATGAACTCGTGGTTCGGGTAACAATTTCGTGGTTAGGATAGAAATATGCCTAACGGTCTTGCTTAGTTAAATATCATATTATATTCGTTCATGATAGACTCAATACGATAGGAATATAAGATTGATATATTATGGATAGGCGAGTAGTATTGTGAGAACATGTTATTCATATAAACAATCCGGTCAATTAACCAATGATAATCTAGATTAACAAGTGTGGTTATTGAAATTAATAGGATTGATAAACCAACCACGACCCTGGAATCTTCATCTCCTTCGAGTAAAATCCAAAACACACGTTTGCGTCCATGATAAATTAGCTAATTACTTGATAAATTTCTGCAAGAGTAGTTTAGTATATAAATAATAGTTTTGATTATCTTGGACATTTAGTTGATTTTAGTTTGCTTAGTTAACGATTAATCAAAGTCTATGTGGGTTCGACATCCTACTTTCGAGTCATTTTATTACCTGACGGCCACGTATACTTGCGTGTACTTGGAGAATCAACACCACCCTAGTGGGAATGGTCAAGCTGAATCAACAAACAAAACTATACTCCAAAACTTGAAGAGGAGATTGACCGATTCAAAGCCACATATACTTGCGTGTACTTGGGGAACCAACAAGTTTTTGGCGCGTTGCAGGGGACTTAGTTATTGATTGTTTGTTTAAGTTAATCTTTTGTTCATTATTTGTTCAAGTATTAATTTTTAGTTTGCTTTATTTGTGATAACGCAAGCTCTCATCTTGAATGCGGAGGGGTAGAAGTGTGAACAACATCCTTCCTCTTGATCGTGAAATAGAGCGAACACTTCACAGGTTAAGGAGGAAAGTCGAAGCTAGAACTAGAACAGAAGGAGAGTTGGTCATCGTAGTTCAACCTCAACCATTTGAGATGGCAGGTAATGAAGAGCGACCGGTGATCGAGGCTGCAAGGCCTAATCTTGGTAATATGACTCAGGCTATACTGAAGTCTGATATGACAAGTCACTTTGAGCTCAAACAGGATATGGTATAGCTGATTCAGTCCATAGGGCAGTATGTAGGTCTATCTCATGAAGATCCGCAATGGCACATTCAGAATTTTTAGGAAATTGCGGATACATATAATTATCCGAATGTTTCCAAAGAATACATCTGACGCTGTTTCTCTTTTCACTGCTGGGGGAAGCCAAAGAATGGTTGTAGAAGGAGCCCGCAAACTCGATCCACAATTGGGATGATCTAGCACAAAAATTCTTAATCAAGTTTTTTCCCACTAAGAAGACAAACTCGCTGAGGAGCCAGATTCTTGGCTTTCAACAATGAGATGGCGAGACTCTTTGTCAAGCTTGGGAAAGATACAAGAAGCTACTCAGAGACTGCCCACATCATTGTCAGACATATGAGATGTTGAGTCACACTTTTATTGATGGGTTGGATGAGACATCAAAGATGAATCTTGACTCAGCATGTGGGGTTAGTTGGATGGCAAGACCGTATAGTGAAATCCAGATCCTGCTAAACAATTTCACTGCTAATGATAATAATTGACAAGGAGATAGGGAACCATGAAGAGAACATAAACAAAAGGCAGTAGGTATAATTGAGCTTGATGATTTCTCAGCCATGAGGGCATATATAGCAAGATTAGCAAATCAGATGAATATAATGACAATGCACCAAACACAACAGATGCAACATGTGCAACAGATGTCTACTTGCTGAGGGTTATGTGGTGAAGGTCACACAAGTGACATATGCCTCATGAATCTTGATTCCATCTACATTGTGGGGCAACAAGCTAGAGGGTCGATGAATCAAAATGCTTAATATGGTAACACATACAATCCAAACTGGAGGAATCCTTCTAACTTCTGTTGGGGTGGAAATCAGAATAACGTGCCTAAAGCTAATTACAATTAGCCACAAAACCCCCCATAGCAAGCAGAGCAGAGTTTGACTGAAATGATGAAAAAGCTCTTGATAGACAATCATAAAGTTATGGCTGAGAATCAACAATTGCGCACAAAGTTCAGAAATACAGAGAGGCAGTTTGGGCAAATGGCTAACAATTAGAATACTAGACCTGCTGGAGCTCTCCCAAGTAATACAGAGAAAAATCCTCAAGTCAATGCAGTGGCGTTGAGAAATGGGAGAGAGTTGCTAGAAGTGCCTAAGAAGAAAAATGAGTTATCTGGGCTCAAAGAAGAAAGAGTGCCAAAACCCGTAGAGGTAGATGAGAGAAACAAGACAGAGTCTTAGCATATATCAGAGAGGGTGCCACCCAATGTGTACCTAAAAATGGGTAAGCCCTATCCAATGTGTACCTAAAAAGGGGGGTATGACTGTGGCAGTGAATGAACAAAATGAATTAATCCCAACTAGGACTGTTACTTGTTGGCGAATATGCATAGATTTCAAGAAGTTGAATATTGCTACACGAAAAGATCACTTCTCTCTCCCCTTCATTGATCAAATGCTTGATAGGTTAGGTGGATAGGAATACTATTGTTTCCTTGATGGCTATTCACGGTATAACCAGATTGCCATTGCCTCGGAAGATCAAGAAAAGACTACTTTTACATGCCCTTATGGAACTTATGTTTAAGAGAATGCCATTTGGGTTATGTAATGCACCTGCGACTTTTTAAAGGTGTATGATGGCTATTTTCACCGATATGTTGGAACGGTTTGTGGAGGTCTTTTGGATGATTTTTCTATGTTTGGTCCTTATTTTGGTGAATGCTTGACTAATCATGCTAAAGTGCTTGCTAGGTGCGAGGAATCTAATCTAGTACTGATTTGGGAAAAGTGCCATTTTATGGTACGTGAAGATATAATTTTGTGGCACAAGATGTCCAAAGATGGACTGGAAGTTGACAAGGCTAAGGTGGAAGCAATTGAAAATGTGCCACCACCAATTTCACTGAAATGAGTTAGGAGTTTTCTGGGACATGCAGGTTCTTATCGCCGATTTATAAAGGATTTCTCAAAGATTTTCTCTCCTTTGTGCAGGTTGTAGAGAAGAATGTGCCGTTCAAGTTTGACGATGCTTGTCTGAAAGCACTCGAGGAGCTAAAAAAGAAGTTAATGAGTGCACCAATCGTAGTGGCTCCTGACTGGAATGAGCCATTCGAGCTGATGTGTGACGCTAGTGGTGGTGCAATTAGGACCGTATTTGGCTAGAGGAGGAGCAAAATGTTTCACTCTATTTACTACACAAGCAAGACTCTCACTCCTGCTCAAATAAATTATACTATGACAAAAAAGGAGTTGCTTGGTGTAGTGTGGGCGTTCGAAAAATTTCGAGCCTATTTGGTTGGCAGCAAAGTCATCGTCTATACAGACCATGCATCTAGCAGGTATTTGTTCGAAAACAAAGATGCTAAACCAAGGATAAATCCACTGGGTTTTACTCTTGCAGGAATTTGACTTGGAGATCCAAGACCGTAAACAGAGAATCAAGTGGCCGATCATTTGTCCAGGTTAGAAACTCGGAATCATGTAGCTGAGGGAGATGTCATCAAGGAAACCTTCCCGGATGAGCAATTGTTGGCCGTTACTGCTGGGGAAGTGCCATGGTATGCAGATTTTGTAATCTATCTAGCAAGTGGAGAAATGCCGCCTGACCTTGAACCTCATGCTAAAAAGAAGTTCTTGCGAAATTCGAGATCACATGTGTGGGATGAGCCATTGTTGGTCAAATCTTGTACCGATTAGTTAATGAGAAGATGTGTGCCCGGATCTAAAATAAATGCTATCTTACATGACTGTCATGTGTCGCCTTATGGTAGTCATCATGCAGGTGACAAAACGGCAGCCAAGGTCTTGCAATCCGGTTTTTATTGATCTAGGTTGTATAAAGATGCCCATGAGTTCGTGAGGAGGTGTGATAGGTGCCACAGAATAGGAACAATCACGAAAAGGCATGAGATGCCATTGCATGGTATTATGGTGGTTGAAAGTTTTGATGTATGGGGAATTGATTTTATGGGTCCGTTTCCCTCGTCCAATGGGTGTAAGTACATTTTGGTGGCCGTTGACTATGTGTCGAAGTGGGTGGAGGCCATTGCTCTTCCTACCAATGATGCCAAGGTTGTGGTTAGCTTTTTGAAAAAGCATATCTTTACAAGGTTCGACACTCCGAGAGTGATGATAAGTGATGGGGGCACCCATTTCTGTAACAAGCTATTGGACAATGTCTTAGCGAAATACGAGGTCAAACATATGGTTGCCACCGCCTACCATCCTCAGACTAGTGGACAAATTGAAGTGTCAAATAGAGGGATAAAGTAGATTCTGGAGAAAAAAGTTAGTGCAAGTAGGAAAGATTAGGCTGCAAAGCTTGATGAGGCTCTATGGGCATACAAGACAGCCTACAAAACTCCAATCGGAACCTCCCCTTACAAGCTGATTTATGGGAAGGCATGCCATTTACCGGTGGAACATGAGCACAGGGCCTATTGGGCGATAAAGAAGCTGAACTTTGATGCAGAATTAACGGGTGAAAAACAGTTTATGCAATTGAATGAGCTTGATGAGTTTTTCTTGTACGCGTATGAGATTGCCAAGTTATATAAAGAAAAGACCAAGCGCTCGCCTGATAAGAATATCCGCAATCGCGAGTTCGAACTGGGCCAATTGGTTCTCTTGTTCAATTCGAGGTTGAGACTCTTTCCGGGGAAGATCAAATCGAGATGGTTGGGCCTGTTTGAGATAGTGAGAGTCACTCCACTTGGTGCAATTGAGCTGCGTGTCATAGGTGGTGAGAGAACGTTCTTAGTTAACGGACAAAGAGTAAAGCACTATTATGGAGGTGACTTTGATCGTCAGAAGTTGAAGGTGTTACTTGCTAATGATAAGACAAGATTCTGCATCATGCCTCGACGTTAAATCAGGCGCTTTGGGAGGCAACCCAACTTTACTGCTTTCTTTTATTTTTATTGTTATTGTATTACTTTTGTAGTGTCTGTTTTTACTTTTTAGGATTATAAGCATAGGAAGCAAAGCCATTGGAACAGTGCAAAAGCGAGCTAGATGGTGAGAATTAAGTGTGGGGTACCCATACAAAGGACCATGCCTGGGGGAAGACTGAGTACCTCGTGAGCCGTGATTGCTTCGCCCTTTGGCCTTTCAGGGAGTTTCCTGTCCACTCTCGTTATTGTTTTGCTTTATTTGTGGATTGGGGACATAACACTCTTTTAAGTGTGGGGTGGGAGAATTCCTCTAGATAATTATTAGTGGTGTGTTAGAAAAAATTTAACTTCTTATTTTGATTTTAGCTTCTTATTTTTGCTTTCGTAGTTGTGTAGTATTTTAGTAGCTTAATTTTGTTTTATTTTTCTAATAAAGAAAAAATCGATTAAAAAATTTTGGACTTTTCCCGACGATGGATCTCCTAGACAGTTTTCTTGATGAATAAAGTTTAAACAAAAATCCAATAATATATGTCTTTTAGTTTCCTTTAGGTAGTAAAATCCTCTGTGGTTTTTCTTTGTGCCTCGGTTCTTTTTCCTGGGATGTTGTTTGAACCGGGTAGTAGTTTTTTCCTTTATTATATTTTTTTAGATTAGGACTTAGGAAAAAGATGGAGGAAAACTGATGAGATTCCTAGACGCCCTTGACTTGTTTGATATTAGCATATTTAGGATTTGGTATGTGTAGTATCTTCCCTATTTGTTAAAATTGCTTATGCTGCCTTGGTTACTTGGATAGCATGTAGCGTGATGCCTATGTCTCATTTTCTTGACTTATGTTCACTTTGTGCTTAATGCTTAAGATCTTGTGGCTCCGTGATACTTGCATTAGATTGGGAGTCGGAATGAGACCGTCCTTAGTGAGTCATGTGCCATGTGTGAAGTGATATTTTTGTGTGGTCCATGTCATTGTACTTGTGTCTAGAACTTGCCCGGTATGTTAGTCGAAGCGAAATATTAGGTGAGGCTCGGTTTGAAAAATGATTTTAGGCTTTCTTTGATCTTTTGGAGCTGTATTGCTATCACAAATAAAATCTATCCCTAGTTAACCATTTTGATTCTATAGATTGTGATTTGGCACCCACATTACAAGCCTATGCCCTTTTTCTTCTTAATTGAAGTTGGGATTGAAGAATATGCGCTTAAAGTTAATTATGTGATGTGTTAAAGTGCTTAGGAGGGTTAGCCACTATTCTTAAATATATCCTACCCGTCCCTTAACCCACATTACAACCATGAAAAAGTCCTAATTAATTTTAGATCAAGTGAACCTACATTAGTAGATATTTACATTAAGGGCAAGCCTATGGTACCAATTGCATGCATGCGACTTCGTTTGTGAGAGTGAGTGATGTTCTTTGGTATATATGAGTCCTTAAAATATATTTGAGAATTTGATTTAAGTGTGTGGATTCAACTTACTCTTTTGTTGTTGTGAGGGCACATGGTTTCATGAGGGATAGGTATTTATTAGTCTTCTCTAGGATGTTGGTGTTCAAGCCATAAGTGCACTATGACACTGAGTCAGTTTTAGAGGCTAGGAGTGTTATAAGCAAGTCGTCTTTGTTGTGAATATTTTCGAAGAATGGCATAAGTTAAGGGAAATGTAAGTGATTGCATATGCTACAGTTTAATTGTTGCTATCAACCATGGTCATTGGTGTAGTGTGCTTCAAATGTGTAAAGTGCCCAAGAATAGCGTTAATTGTTGGTTGCTCAAGGACAACCAAGAGCTTAAGTGTGGGGTGGTGATGTTTGGCTAAAATCCATGTTTTTGCATGTAATTTACCTTGCATTATACCTCGATCTTGCTAATTTTTATGTGTATATTTATGACTAGAGCTTAATAATGTTATCTATATATGTAGGAGTCAATTGGAAGTAATTTGGAAAGTTTTCATGCAAAGTGAAGTAGAAAAAAGAAAGAATCTAGATCAACGCCTGAATATTATAATTAATTGTAACGGTCAACGGTCAAGCGAACCGTGTCAGTGTAGCTTATTTTTGCCATGGCAAAAAGCTTTTGTGCCTTCGATCATGTACTCTACATTCAAAGTAAAATAAGAAGTTTGCCTTCTATATTTCATCAGTTCACATTTACAACAGCGATATTATCGTTAAATTACTTAAAATTTAAAAGTTGGATCAAAACGCTAGAGCCCACGGGCCTTCCCGAATCGGGTATTGCTATCCGACAATAAGATCGGACAACTCGGGCAACAAAATCCCAGAGGTACCGAGCCTATTAGGCAAGGCCCGAACATGAAAGGCTATGACCAACTTAAAACGGCTTGGAGACGTCCTAGTCCATACGTCGAAAGTAAGGTCCTTAAACATGATTAAAACGTATGAAAAAATACTTTAGACCCGGTTACAAAAAGAGCCACCTTTTGTAAAAGATCATCCTGTCCGGTTGAAACATTTAAGTATTTTAAAGACATCATTTTTTATCGAATATTCCAAAGTCAAAGAAACTCGGAGTTGTTTCTTAAACTGGGCCTAATTCGGGCTCTGGGGAAACGAAAACTCTAAATTATGACAGATTCTATGCTAAGGCATTCATAATATATTTCAAACAAAAAGTTGTAAGTAGATGCTGAAAAGTAAAGGACACAGTATAGCCGAAGGGAAATTTTTTTATATATAAAAAGTATTTACAGAGGCACTATGAGGCGACCCTAATACAACTAAATAAAAATGTGTACAAAGGAAAACAAAAAATAGACTACGCCATTTTGCTCCTAGTCGTCGCCAAAGCCCGACTCGCTGTCCGAGCTCTGGGGCTCGTATATCTCTTTGGCTTCAACCTTTTCGCCTCTTCAATCTCAGCCATTAGATCAAACCCCCAGGCAAGGAGCTCCTCGAGGGCTTCTCTCCAGGATAGCCACTTCATGATTCGGCCTTCATTATTATACGGGCCTCAACCACCTCCATATCATTCTTATATTTTGCCAGCATATACTGGACCTCGGAGGACTCGTTCGAAGCCACCTCCAGCTTGTACTTCAATGTGGTGTACTCTCGGCCAAGGGCATCCTTT
Source organism: Nicotiana obtusifolia (assembly GCA_002018475.1). NCBI lineage: Eukaryota > Viridiplantae > Streptophyta > Magnoliopsida > Solanales > Solanaceae > Nicotiana > Nicotiana obtusifolia. Next base: position 115,483 of record MCJB01010776.1, on the reverse strand, counting down.
TCCGAGATGGCCGAGTCTAGTTGTCTCGGAGTTCATAATTCAGTCGAGATGATTTGTCGGCTTTATCTTTCATCACCCGGAGCTAGTCCTTGGTCGATGCCAGATCCTCTTTGGTGGTCTCCTTTTTCAAGGACAGGAGATCAATCTTTCTCCTCAACGCTTCAGTTGAGGCTTCGACCTCGTTCATTTTGACTCGGAGATGGTCGATCAGGTATATCTTCTCTTGGACCTATGAGGTTTTGGAGTTAGCTGCTGCGCTTAGCCTTTCATTATTAATCTCAAATACCCTTACCTTTTCGATCAGAATGGAATGCTCCTATTAACCGATGAGGCCTCCTCTTGAGCTTTTCCAGCTCGGCTCGGAGGATGGGGAGTTCCTTGAGGGCCTCATCTCTTGCTCACTAAGACCTTTGCATGTCCTTCCATCGGACCTGCTACTTGAGCATGAACTCGAGATGGCTCACTTGCACCCGAGACTAATGGAAGCTCTCATAGTGAAGCATGGAGGCTTGAGAGACAAAAATAATAAAATCATAAAACTATGCTAATGTTTAATGAACCCTTTAAGGGATATAAGGAAAGAAACACATACTCTATTTAACGCCTGTTGTGACTCGTTGAAAAGGCTCGGTGCATCCACTTCATTCATCTTCTCTTGGTCTTCTTCGGCCACCAAGCAGCAAAGGTAGCTGGCAATGCCAACCGGTCCGACATCACCCGGGTATCCACCAGGATCGTAAACATGACTGTTCTTTTATGGTTGGGATCCACGCTCGGGGTGGGGAACTGCTTCACCAGGTCCGGGCTCGAGCTCGACCCGCCTGATTCTGGCAGCACGTCTTTTTTTGGGATCTCCAGGTGTCCAAACCCTGAGTAGTGCTCCAGCACACCAATGTCCATGACTTTAAAGAACAGGTTGAGGGCGTCATCTGCGGACCATGATGTGTCGGTTGGATTTTCTTTGTTGGCCTGAGCGTCGTCAAATAGAGACTCCGTGTGAGATGGTGACTTGGGGATGTCAATGACACCAGTGGCTTCTTGAGAGGCCACAACCATAGGCTTTCCTTTGGGCCCCTAGGCTGAAGAGAGTTTGGCCTCCCGGTTGCTTCCTTCTGGTGCCGCCCACTCTTCTGCAGCAATGGCCGGCTTTTGGGAGACAAAGTCCAAGTCGTCATCTTCAAGGTAGTCCCTGAGCTGGTAAAGGGATTCAGGGTCCGATACCCTAGCCCAAGTACTCTTCTTGTGGCTCTTTCGAACCCTAACCGCGACCCTCTTTTTCTTGGCCTCAGCGTCTGCGTCCACCTCTAGGGAACCAGAAGACCCCCTCTTTATTCTTTTTTTCTCCTCCTTCTTCACAGCGACCTCGGCGGCAAGCTGTGCCGAAGCGGAGGGTTTAGCAAGTGAGGACGGAGCCTCGTCCTGGTCCGCTGCCCGAAGCTCAATGGTCTTAGGTAAACCCGTTGAAGGAGGAAAGAGACTTAGTAAATATGACAGTTAATTGAAAAAGGAAACTCAATCGGGGGGAGAATACTAACCATAGGAATGAGCTGCCCTTTGAGAGTCTGCGCCATTTGCGGTCGGAGTACGATAACTGTTTACAGAACCACTCGACCAACTATTTGAAATGGGGAACTGTGTTAGGGACTCGGCCGACCGTTACACAACGGTAGGACCATGTAATGAGAAAGAAGTGTGAAACCCAAAAAGTATTCTTACTACTAAAGAGGAGAAGAACTTATGTGTTAGGTTCCACTTTATAGGGAACGACAGGAACTCGGGGATAATGAGATCCTCGATCTTCACCCGAACCAATCTCCCCTGCTATCCTCGATCACTATCTTCATCGATGCTCGAGAATGGAGCTTTCTTTTCCTACTGGGCAATCTTGATTAATCCCCCTCAGAAGATTCGGGGACTGTAGAGGTGAAGCAAATAGTCGATGGTAAACTGAGGCTCCTCCGTGTTATTAATGAAGTGATGGGGGAGGATCACGATCCTCCAAAAAGACAAGTTAATGTGTTCGAGGTAGACCTCTTACCTTTTGTAAAAGTCGAGGACTATTTTATCCGTAGGGCCAAGCATGAAGGGGTACTTATAGACACTTAAGTACTCCTCCATATGCGTGGCGATGTCCTCATCAGGACCAAGGACAACCACTTCGTTTCCCTCCCACTTGTAGTCTTCCCAAATAGTCAGGAGCATGTCCTTGGTGGTGAGCATATGTACCTCCACTCCTCCTCACCTCATCCCCTTGTTTGGAGGATTTTTCGATCTCAAAGTCCTTCTTTATAGAGCAGCCTCTAGGGATAAAATTCTTTAGAGGAGGTTCCGGGGCCGTTTCAGGTAGGACCACCTCGACATCCGTGGCCGGGTTAGAAGTTGAAGGGACGGTGTATTGGGCACAAATTTTTAATTATTCGCAGTCAGATTGTGGGAGTATGAATGCTTGAAGGAGGGTATGAAGGTTTGAAGGTCAAACTTGAATATTGAAGGATAAAGTATGAAGATTTGAAGATGGGAAGACGTAGATATGAAGATGTGAAGAACATAGTACGAAGATTTGAAGGATTCATGAGCAAGCAAAAAGTTCGTGGGTAACATAAGAAAGTTTGAAATCGGAAAGTAAAAAAGTGAAAAAAGAACTGAAGCTTTTTAAAGGAGGGAGATAATTAATGCGTGACGTTTCATATTCGAGGACCGTCAACCGGCGGCTGACACGTGTCCGAAGTCAGAATTACAAAACTGATGGGACGTTTTCACTGACTCGTTGACCTGACTGCAGCGTACCGCAGAAGAAACCAGGGACAATTAATCACTTCTCGTTGCTTCGATAAATCTACTCTCAAAAAGTGAGGGAATATCTGTGTACGGGTAAAATAGAGGATAATGCTACCCATGATTTCTGGTTAAAGAAACGAGAGGGAAGCATCATCTAACACAACCTCGAGTAAAGCCGAGGGGTTCCTCGGTTCGAAGCCCGGGGAGGACGAATGATGCATCCGGGATCGGACACAGCTGAACATCGGGCACGGGCAGAGTGAAGGTTAGACATTAAGGAAAAAGAGAAATGGTTAAGCACAATAAGCGGGGGAGCCATAGTATCCGCCCTCAACCGGATATTACGGCGCAAATCACACTTGGTATTGGCTGCAGATCAACATTTGCTGGGAAAAGGAGATTTTTACCTTATTTAGACTTCTACTAGGATTGAAACTCCCTTACTATATAAAGGGGAGAACTTTTTCATTATAAAACCACTGTTGGCACACATATCAAAGAAATAAAAGTTCATTTTTATTTTCTAGCTACTATTCATTGTGTTCTTTAACTACTTAATTGTAACGCCCTTTAAATTTCTGGCAAGTAATTTAAGGTTCCATGGTGCCTATATAGGTTAATGTATTGTATTTTCAGACTTTTTAAGTTGAACAATGCGTTTGGGAGTTGAATCATTTCGACCTCGCATCGTACAGCTCCTAGCGTGCTAAACCATGCAATATCCCTTGCGAAGCCTGGTTTGTGGCGCGCTAGACCATGCTATATCCCTCGTGAAGCATGGTCTGTAGCGCGCTAGGATTAAAATGTCCTAGGATGTCTTGGAGTCTTGTCTAGTAGAGTCCTTATCAGTATGTTGTCGACCACATCTATAATTAGCAGGCTACTTGGGCACTTAGGAATGTCACCCTTCTTTGGTACTCCAGATCGTGCAATAGAGCTCAAGATAGGAAGTTATTTCCTCGTCATGTCTCATTTTCCATATGAGTAACCCACGGGTTCGAGGCAGCAAGGAGAGAATGAAAGAACCAGTTTCTAGGGTAGATTTAGTAGTCTGCTTTCTTTCTCTGGGTATGAACTCCTCAGGTCCTGAAAAACACATCGATCAGAGACGAAAGTTACACTGGAGTTCAGGATTTTTTTGATACGTTGTGTCCTTATTCCTATTAATGTCACCACGCCACCAGATTATGTGGTGAGAGCACCTAAGAAACAAAAGAGGGTTGTTTGTACCAATAAGCTGGAATGTTTGATTTGTAAGAAGCGCCATTTAGTGACGTGTTCGATAACTCTTGAAATATGTTATGGTTGTTGAAAGAGGGGGCACAAGAAGAACAAATGCCCTAGGTTGGGTACACCTAGCCCAGTCTCCCCGATATGCGGGCGGGAACATTTTGCATAGAGATTGTTACTCCTGCCGTGAAGGCTCGGAGGAAGGATAGGGGGAATGTTTTTGATGTATGCAAAAGGGTAAATATCAGGTTAGTGGGGCGAGTCAAATTAGTGGACCTCATCCTCGTTGTGTATAGTGTAAGAGATATCGTTTGGGGGTCACTATGGCACCAATGTATGTTATGGATGTGGTGTCGAGGGCATCTGTTAAGGTACTGCCCTATCAACCTAAATTCACAAGTAATTCACTCCTTAGTACATCATTATGAATACCGCATAATTTCCTTGTTGTATATGAACATCCATATTGAAGAGACTTCATTGTCACGCCTCGGCCTCGGGGAGCGCGACCGACGCCCAACCGAGATATCCCGGTCAAGCAAGGCTTTACAATACCTTCTACCCAACTCCCCCATGAATAAAGAGAAGAATACATTTCATTAATTTGATAGTAAGAGGTCATGTGAATAATGCGAGTTAATTTCAATTAGTTATGTCATTAACAAGTCTCCAAAATAGTACATTGTACAATCATAGTTAAAGTGGAACAGATGGTACGATTACAACATTTTTAGTTTAGCCTACGCAAAAACAAAATACAACCCAAACTATGTCTTCGGAGCTTCTAACAGGAACAAAAAAGTGCTATGACAGTGACGGCAACAAGGCCCCGGCTATACCTCAAAACTCTATGTACAAAGGATAAATGATACAGGACCCCGAAATGAAGTGGCGCTCATCAAGTCAGCTGAGGAGAGGGTGTGCTACTACCACTGATCAATACCACCTGCTATGGAACCACTTGCATCCATTGAAGATGCAGCGCCCCCAGCAAAAGGAACGTTAGTACATATGCGATAATACTAGTATGTAAAACTAAAAACTCTTCCAATAGAACGAGCAACAGTAAACAGAGAATAAAAAATAAAATCAATAAGAGACTCAGACGGTATCAAGGTGTCAAGTTAGGGGAAATGAAAATCTTAAGTAAGTTTCAGTAATTTAAATTGGGAGATCTTTAACACCGATGCACCACCTTTTAGCACGGAGTCCGATCTCAGCCCAACCGGCTAAGCTGTCTCATCCCGAGATACACACTCACAATACCACCATGTGTGTGTCATGGCATCCAATCTCAGCCCAATTGGCTAAGCTGTTTTACCACAATGCCGTGTGGGTCGACATCACATCACATCCCGCTAGCAATAATCTCATCCCATTTAAGGGGAAACATCTCAACACATCAATTGCATCCCATATAAAGGGAAACAGTCTCATCATATTAACACGGGGATTACCCCTCAATCTCTCCTACACTGACATGTGTAGTTTCGGGGTTAGGTTGTTCCGACCTGCCCTTCCTCGGTGGCTAAAAGATACTCCCAAGGCATTTATTATTAAAAGGATTTACCACTCATTTAGTAATCTTTTCCATATCATTGGCACCAATGGCCATAATGCAATATCTTTCTTGGCACGATGGCGCACCTCATATTTCTTGTTCTCTTCTTTCACTCTCAAATATCATCATGGATAATCAACAACAAGGCCTTTCTAGTTAAGACTTTAAACACATATTTGAGCAATTTAGGGTCTTAGGCACATGTGAGTTCTTACACAATTCACATGATAGCTTTCATTAGAATCACGCTTTTAAATCATAACATACTAACACATAGCTCATTGTTAAACCACATTCTGAAACATTAACTCAACATAACAAGAATCTTTGGAATACATATTGAACGCATAATTATTTTGACACAAGGCTTATTTAAAAAAAATCAATTTATAGTGAGCATCATGGGACTTACAAGGACATTGTGGAGTTCAATTCCAAGAGAAGATTTTAGCAAGCATACCTTGCCTCGAGCTTTCCTTAATTCACTACACTGTCCCGAAATCCTAGAAACTTTGATCTATTTAGAGATATAACAAAATTGAACATAAATTAGGAAGAAGTTCATGGTTCTAGCTCACTTGAACATTGTATCAAATACTAGGTGTGTATTAAGGTTTCAAGGTCCTCCTATGGTGAATTATTTCATCCCACTACCCTAAATTCACCCAAATGAGCTCAACAATCTTCCCACAACTCATAGATGCACATGCATGCATAAACAACAACCCTCATACGCAAAAACTTCCTCCCCATTACCTATTCAAAAATAAAATTTCGTAATTGAGGGTTAGGTCTAGAATCTTACCTCTTGGTTGAAGGCCTCTTGAGCTTTCTTGTTGAACCTCAATGCTTGGACAACGGTTCCAACTTTTGACTCACTCCCTAAATTTCAAAAACTTTCGCTTGAGTTTCCCTTGTAACTTGGCCTATCCACCTGCCAGAGAATCCCAGAAACCAACCCTAACACATATACATGGACCAACGATGCAATATATAATTAAAATGATGGATACCATGGCCATACGAGTAGTATATCATCAAAAGGGTACACCCTTAACATCAACTGAACAAATGATACATAATTCATAGAAGGTAAACTCTTAATTCATAGAGCACAACTTTATAAATACATGACTATTCAAACAGATGAGGGTATTTTTTCTTCGTTTCTTCTTCGGCCTCCCAGGTAGCCTCTTCAATGTGTTGGTTTTGCCATAATACTGTCACGGAGGCAATCTCTTTATGCCTCAACTTCCGAACTTGCCTACCAAGAATGGAAACTGGAATTTCTTCATAAGTCAATTCGTCATTAACCTCGATAGTCTCAACCGGAACAATAAGCGATGAATCCCCAACCACCTTTTTTAACATGGATATGTGGAATAGTGGGTGCACTAAAGAAATCTCTGGAGGTAGTTCTAGCCTGTAAGCCACCTGGCCAATCCTCTAAATGATTCCGTACGGTCCGACATAACTTGGAATCAATTTTCCTTTCATATCAAACTAAATTATACCCTTTATAGGGGAAACCTTCAAGAATACCCAATCATCTTCTTTGAACTCCAAATTCCTATGACGTATATCTTAGTAGGAATTCTGACGACTCTGGACAGTTTTCAACTGTTCCATAATAATCTTAACCTTCTCTATTGCCAACACATATGCCTACTTCAGCACCATGAATTCCCGGGTCTTAGGTAAAATTATACGGGACCTTACTTTCTTAAACATGGTCTTAACAAGACGCTGAATCACAAAACATTGCATGTACTTACTTTCTGAATGAGACGTATTATTCGTGAAGCCACTCTATCACAATTTCTCTTATTTATAACCTCTTGTGGAATTGAGCTCTACAATTATTTCCTTGAATTGAGTTATACAAATCAACAAAAGCAAAAGTCACTTTCTCACTACTCCTTCTGCTTTTCAATACACAACTAAAAGAATTCAGCAGGTAACTAGTTTTACCAGGAAGGAATCCCCCATCACCTACTTAGGCTGCCCTCTCTACATTGGTAGGAAAAGAATTGTCCTCTTTAACAGTCTCATCTCCAAAGTGGTCAGTAGGATCAGAGGTTGGCAAGGTAGAGTACTATCATATGGAGGCAGATTAACCTTGATCAAACATGTCCTTCAATCACTTCCTATACATCTTTTATCAGCTGTCTCTCCACCAAAGACTGTCCTAAAACAAATTGAAAAGATGGCTGCAAACTTCTTATGGGTTTTGGATAAAGATAGAAACAAATACCACTGGGCTTCATGGCACAAGCTGTCCTATCCTATGGAAGAAGGTGGTATACGGTTCCATACATGAAATTTGTAAAGCCATGGAATATAATAGTGGTGGTGGTTTAGAAAAAAACAAACCTTATGGAGCCAGTTTCTTCTTGCCAAATATTGCGAAAGATCACATCCTATATCCAAAAAATGGAATTCTGGGCAATCCCAAACATGGAGAAAGACGATGATCAACAAGAAAACAGCTGATAACCACATCTATTAAGGACTACATTCAGGGAACTGTAGCTTCTAGTAGGACAATTGGCTTGGCATTGGACACTTAGCTAGCTTCAAGCAAAATAGTGGTAGACCTAGCAACATCAAAGTTTCATAACTTTGGAATAATGGACAATAGGACATGTAGAAGCTAAACCAAATAGCACCCATGAATATGATACCTCACATCATACAAACACAGATTCATTACAACCCCTATCTCCCTGATAGAGCAGTATGACAACTTAATGCCTCAGGAGATTTTTCGTGTGCATCAGCATGGTCTGCCCTGAAGGAAAAGAAGCAAATCCTTCTCACCAATAAAATGACTTGGCATAGGAAAATCCCCTTTAAATGGTCCTTTTGCTTACGGAGAGCTCTGAGGAATAAGTTGCCTATAGATGATAGAGTAGCTAAATTTTGACCTTCTACTGTTAACAAATGTGTCTGCTGCAGGAAACCAGGGGCTGAGACAGTGGACCATATTTTTAGCACTGGTCAGTTTGCCAGATTCATCTGGAAACATTTCAATGCACCAGTGGGCATCCAAAGTTATATGCTACCATTAAGGATGACCTTAATGAAATTGTGGACCCAAAAAAGGGACAATGAAATACAAAAACTGGTTTTAGACACAATGCCAATTATAATCTTTTGGAACCTTTGGAAAAACAGATGTGCTGCTAAATATGGGAGAAAAACATTATCTGTATCAAGAGTATTGTACTCCATCTACTCTGATCTTACATTATTGCTCAAACATCTTATGGCAATATCAAATGGCCAAGAAATTGGTCTGAGATATACCCTACCATAGAGATGTTGAAACACCATACCACTGTACAGCAGGTCACTTGTCTTAAACCACTCATGGCTTTTGTTAAAGTGAATATAGATGGCGGTGCTCTGAGCAATCCTGGGAATATTGGAGCTGGAATCATTGTTAGGGATCATGAAGGGAGATTCATCCATGCAATCTCAAGCCCCTTGGGAGAAGGTACCAATAATCTAGCAGAAGATGAAACAATATACATTGGTATCAAATGGTGCATTGAAAATGGCTACACTAGAATTCATCTGGATACTGACTCTCAAATGCTCATTCAGTGGCTAACTGGCAAAGCTGTCTCACCATGGACCTTATACATGCTGATACAAAAGATCAACAATCTAAAACAACAATGTGAATAGTTGCAATAGTCACATGTTTTTGGAGAAGCTAACTGTCCAACTGATGCTCTCTCAAAATGGAGTCATAAGCTAAGCTCAATGACACATTACAACAATCAATTGGATCTGCCTGCACAAATAAGAGGACATATATACGTTGACCTTAAAGCTACACTAGCTTTCAGACACATGAGAGCCAAAAAGATCAATTTTCCACCACAGTTGCTCCCTGCCAATTTTGATGGAAATGAATAGTAATAGCATGTGCAAGAGATCAATACATGCAATTCAAATCACCAGCCCACAAGAACACAGAAAGATCAATAGAGAAAATTTCAAGCAGGAACACTCATGGAACAGCGCACACCCTGTACTAACACTTCTTGTTTTCTTTGTGTATTGGCAGTATTTTGCAGGTAAGAAGGAATGGTTCAATCCACTGATACACCAATAGATACTCCAGCAACAAGGAAAACATGCTCACAACACCAGCATCCCCAGAAACTAGAAACAGAAGACCAAGAAAGAGAATAAAACCACCACAATTATCATTGAAACCATCATCCTTCTCGGCACTGAAGGGAATCAGGATTGGTCTAGTATATTGATACAGGTGCAATGTGTGGTATTAGCACTTTTAGTGCTCATTCTACTGCACCTACAACAATTTTTTTGGGACCTTCCTCATCACCCTTCACCACATGATTTCCACAACTTCACAACAGCAGCAACTGTCCAAGACCAGCATGACATCCAGCCACAATAGTAGCCATTCGGAGAGAGAAAGACCTACCAAAGACCAGAAGCACCGCATACAGATACAGTCATATATCACACAATCACACAGAAGCAGCCCACAACATAGACAATCATCAGCTCAATAGTCAATGCAAGTCACATACCATATAACCAGTCCTAACAAGTTTAGAAATTTTGAGAACACCAGGATAATACTGCAAGAGCAATATATGCTATCAGCAATATCAGTGCTGATTCCATTGCAACAGCAGATACTATCCTGGTCCAACTTCCTTATCCTCACACACAGGACTCCCACAAACTCACAAATGCAACAAAGCCACATACACCTTAAGTCAATTAACCAGTGCTCCAGGTTATTGCCACAATTGCAATATGCGATATTAGCATTTCTAGTGCTCATTCTATTGCAATTGCAACAATCAACAGGGACCCCTTCCATATCTTTTACTACTGGACCAACTCAATATAGTACCTCTAAAAACACTATACAACAAACACCAAAGGCCCACATCACTTTAACAGCAACAACAGCAAGATGGACATCCATTCATCAATTCAGCAACAGCAGCAGCAACAGCAGCAACAACTCCAACAGCAACACCAGCAAGATAGACAACCTTTTATCACCTCAACAGATACTACAAGCCATAGAAACACAGCAGAAGCTACAAGCTACAGGAACACAACAGAAGCAGCACAGTCACCATCTCAACAACATGCACTATTGTAGCAGCAGACTTCAACAGCAGCCACCACTATAGGAAGACCCTAGGGAAACAGACTTACGTTACCTGTAGTACCTCTTCATCAGACCTCACTAGCACAACACTCACCATCTCACTATCCACAACACTGACTGGAAGTTGGAACACCTCTACAAGCAACAGACACGTAACACACAATATGATAACAGCAGTAGCAGCAACAACAACAGCAGAAGAAGCAGCAACAGTAGCAGTCATAGCAGGCAAACAGGAACTCAACACAAGCAACACACAGACACTTCTCAGCATGCTACTAACATCACTCTTTGGAAGATCAAGGCAACTCAACTGCCTATCATATACATTGGACAATGCCAGTACTACTGTCCAGCCATAGAGCAACTTTTTGTTAGCCATCTTCAATTCTGCTTTCTTTGCTATCAATGCCAAGTTGAAGATGGCTATATTTTATTATCGGACACACTACTTAGAAGAGTCCCACCTTTTGTTAGAAATAGATCCTATTGTACATGGAGGATATTATTTCAACTCACATATTTAGTAGATTTAGGAACATATGTTCATTTTTGTATAGGCGACCTAGATTCACTTCACTATTTTTGTACATATGATTGTCTATTGATACTATAAGATAGACAATCATTGTATCACCATAGGTATCACTTATCATAGCTATTCAAGCGCACTTGGTCGTTATGCCTTAGTGACCAAGAGTGTACACACTATTTTCTGGGAGGTAAGGTTTATGTTCCCTTCCATTACTGTACTTTATGCTATATTTATGAAAATCAACCCTAGGCAACTTGCCTGGTTGAAATTAAAAAAAAATTATAATCCTAGGCTAATATTTCCCACTTGCTTTCCTAAATTCTCAACAAGGGACTTTACCCGATGAACTTTTTACACACTCTTTTGATTCGAATGGATAACATCTGCTCACTTGTGCCTATGCACACACCATCATAATATTTACCTAGCTGGTGTCAAATATAATGTAAAACAGCATAGCGTTAAGATCCTTCTTGAGCCACTCTTTCTCTCTCCAGTGTATGTGGCTCCTATGGTTGGTACAATCACTTTCCTCCTTTGTGAATATTATCATGAATCCTTTTCACTGTCTAGTAACATGAGAGCATAACTTAGCACATATCATAGGTGTACTTTTAAATTGAAAGTGCTCACTTCTCCGCATAAAGTTTCTGGGATATTTGAGATTTTCACAAATTCGTCATAGGAAGATCTTTTTGTTCACCCATCTTAGTATGAAATTCATGTCTACCTCGATCATGCGTCAGTGAGTAACTCGCTTTGTTCCTAGTATTATAGTTGCCCACGAAGTGGCCTGGTATTGCAGCTTGAGGGTTATTCCAGGAAAAACATGTCTAGCTTATAGCAAAGTGTTCATTCTCTCTAACCAATACATGATTACATCCCAACATTAAGATGTCCTAGCTACATTGTTTCACTTGTGTGTGTTTGAATGATAAGCATCCTTACCGCGACTTTTCCCTCTCCACTTCAAGTGGATGTTTTAGATTTTTGATCATATGATGAGCATTTTGATTTGAAAGACAAGTTTGTCGTATCTCTAGTCCTTTAATATATGATCAAAAATCAGGAAGGGTTAAGCTGTCAGAATGATAATAATCTCACAAGTGTTCAACTTCTTTTCAACCTCATGGGCTTGTGGCATATCTATTGCTTCTGTTAGTTAATGTTAAGAGCGTAATGCAACTTCATCTATTTTGAAACCCATATCACATTCAAGAAGCCAGAATATTCTCATTTTGAGTTAAACTAATTTTTCCTACACTCTAGGAGACGACTGGTGTCACGTACTTGGCTATTTATCCTTGAGGCTTGCTATTGCCGAACAAGGTACATATGGAATAAAACAATTGTTGTTGTCCTTTTCATAACTCATAGTCTTCCAAGAATAACTGATGCTAATGTCTTTATCCTCCCGATCATGCCTCTCATATGTCACATGTCTAAAATGACTCACTTCTTTTACATCTTAAGATCATGTACATGGTTCCCAATTTAGCAATGCCTACTAGGCAACTTTATGCCTTATTTGTCGAATCGATGATGTCATCATATTGATTAACCATGTCAGCACTATTGGTAGTAACCTTGATATCTATTAGGATATAACCTCCTGAATGCCCTGCTCAGCACCTTGATGGATTCTTGAATAATTTCAGCTCAAACTCGATACCTCGTTGTTCCTATTTATAGTAACCTATGGGGGTTAAAGGTTCAAACATGTCAAAGAAGAAGCATCATCCCATGATCAAACATAATGGGTAGGAAAATATATGGTCATAATCATGATAGCACATCTTAGAGTAACTGTTGAAGGTCGCCAAAGGTTTAGTTTGGCCGGTCGCAGTAGAGAACTAGAGTTGAAGAAAGTGAACAAGTTATTCTCAGGATTTTCTCCATGAAGAAATTATGTGAATTGCTAATAAAGGTAAAGTATGTGTAGTCACATTAGGCCTTATGAAATCTTGATGGAAATACGTTGAACTATGACTATGATGTTTCCCCATCATTGTCCTCCATGTACCCGGTGTTTCATATGACTATGTCTAAGAAGGTAGTTGGAAATCCTTTGTCTATCATTCTGGTGAAAGCTAGTGAAGGTGAAGTTATTGGATAATTGGCCTATGAGACGTACTTAATTGTCATCCTTGTTAGATAAGTTCAGAAGTTGTGATTGCCTCTGTCATGTGTTATGGCAAAGTCTGTGTGTCGAGGAGGCTACCTCAATGGCCGAAAGTGTTAAGGAAAGAAAATGGTTCTCACTTGATTGTATAGTCAAATGATTGTGGATCGAAATGTACTTTCTATGCGTTATGATTTAAATATGTGTAGCTCATGTTTAGATATTATTTTTGATAATATAATGCCTGTAATGTTGAGATTAGTGTTGCTGATACATATATTGTGATGCTTTGTCGAGCTGTGGATGTGTTGTTAGGAGTGATTTTTGTGATTCTCTAGCAGGTGGATACGCCCAATTACAGACGAGACTATGCCAGAATTTCTGAAAAATTGGGGAGTTAGTCAAATTTGGGAGCTTGGGATGTGTGATAGAAGAGATGGGTTATGTTAGGCGTTTGGGGCGGACTCTACTCCTCATTCGAGGATGAATGATCCTAAGTGGGAAGGATGTAAGGCCCCATAAATTTCCGGCAAGTAATTTAAGGTTCTGTGGTGCCTATGTAGGCCAATGAATTATATTTTCAGACTTTTTAGGTTGAATAATGCATTGGGGAGTTGAACCATTTTGACCTCGCGTCGCCCAACTCTTAGCATGCCAGACTGTGTTATATCCCTCGCGATGCCTAGTTTGTAGGGCGCTAGACCATGCTATATTCCTCGCGAAGCCTGGTCTATACCGCACTAGGTCGTGCTATATCCCTCGCGAAGCCTGGTCTGTAGCTCGCTACAGAGCGTGCCTAGCCTGGTTTGTAGCGCGATCCGGAATTCGGAGGGTCCATTCTTCAATTTTGTTACCCGACCCTATTTTAATTAAAAGCCCTTGGGACTCGTTTTGAAGGCAAATATCTAACATTTCAGAGAGAAGAGGGGGTGTTCTAAAGAGAGAGAAGGAAGCCCCAAGTGCTTTGTTCATAAAGATCTTGTCCAAGCTTTGAAATTCAATAAGATATCTCACAGGACTTTCACCCAAGAGGTAAGGTTCTAACTCTAATCTTCAATTTCGAGTTCGAGTAGAAGATGGGTAATTAGGAGTATGATTCTTGGGTATAAGAATTGTTATTTATGCATGCATGTAGCTATGAGGATGGTGGGGAAGTAATTGAACTAGTATGAGTAAACTCCTAGTATTGGATTGGTTGTGGAGTGCAGGAAATCTTGTGGAAGAACCTTGTAATCAAATACGCACACCTAGTGTTTGATAAATTGCTCAAATGAGCTGAAACGATGAATGTATTCCTAATTTGTTTTCAATTTGTTATGTCTAAAAATATATTAAAGTTGCTAGGATTTTCGGAATATTGTAGTAATTTAAGGAAAGCTCAAAGCGAGGTATGTTGGATAAACTACTATCTTAGATTCGAATTCCATAATATTCCCATAAGTTTAAAGTATGGTTGGCTGAAGTTCCTAATTCTCATGTTCCAAGTTGTTCCTAATAAATTCGATTATCCCAAGTAAGCAAAGTGTCAAAAGATGTATGTATTCAAAATGTGTTCCAATTGCTCCTATCACATTATGTTATCCTTCGGAAATGTGTCCAAGAATTATATGTGTATTAAAATGTTATGGCTTTGAGTCGTGTTTCAAATGAAAGTTATGATGCCAAATTATGGGAGAAAAAATCAATGTGCTTAAGACTTTTAAATACTCATATGTGTACCTAAAGTCTTGATTTGAAATGCCTTGTTGTTGATAATCTATAAAGATGATGGAAAGTGAAAGAAGTGGGTTGAAGATGTAAAGTGTGGCCACCGTCCTGATAATGAAAGTTATACTTGTGGCTTATAGTGCCAATGAAATGAAATGATGTGAGAAAAGTTATGAAACTAGCTTTGGTTCAACTGTTCTAAATGGACCTCGAAAATAGATTTTCCTAAAAGCTTATGTCCTCAAGTCGTGCCCCATTGTGGCTGTTTTAACTAATGCTATGCTTTGGAAGTATTTCTAATGTGTTTTAAGCTTTTACATATTCATGAGTTGAAATTGTGTATTGCCCTTTTGGGGAAAAGTATTACAAGAATAAATGGTGTCACTCATTTATGATTTTAACTTGTGCTTCGATTGCTAATCATCTGGCTCTATTATTTCGAAAGGAAACTATTGTGTTTAAAGTCTCCATTACTAGTAAACTTAAATTTGTGATTTACGGAGTATTCCATATGTTGATGCATATGATGATGCTTCTTGAAAGTAAAGAAATGAAAGTGTGGAATATGAAATACAACTATTGTGTCATGAAAGAAGAATATATGTATGGCGAAGAGAGCCAATGAAATAATGATGTTGTAAGTGATTGAAAGTACAAATGAGGCTATATACAGTATGAAAGGTTACGATGTAAATGCATTTGTATTCCTGTTTCATTTGTATGAAAATAAGAAAATGTGTTTTTTAGGAGCATCGTAAGTCACCGAGGAAGGGTAGGTTGAAATAACCTAACCCCGAATCTACACGTGCCAGTGTAGGAGCGCATTGTGATTATTTCCCTTATTTGGGACGATATTGATGTGATGAGAATATTCTCCTTAATTGGGATGGGATGATTGCTAGCAGAGGGTGATGTCGATCCATATGACATTGTGGTGAGACGACCTAGCTGGTCGGATCGTGATCGGACACCATGCTGCACACATGGTGGTGATTGTACTTGAGATTGTAATTGCGATAATGATTGTATTTGTGGTTGATGTATTCGGATGAGACCGCTTAGCCGATCTGGCCATGATCGGACTCATGTGCTAAATTCACGGTGGTACATCGGTGCTAAAGATCTCCCAACCAAAAATAATGTTATCTTCGTATTTTTGAAATTATTATGTTTTGACTTGGCATTGGAAATCATTGATTGTTGATTGTTGTTTCTATGGTTTTCGCTTTCTTGCATTGGCATTCTATTTTGAAAGAGGACAGATAGCTTTACATACTAGTACTATTTCATATGTACTAACGTCCCTTTTGCCAGGGACTCTATGTCTTCAATAGATGCAAGTGGTTCATCAACGGGTAGCTTTGGTCCTTGTTAGCAGTTACTCACTTTTCAGCATGTTTTGTAAGCCCTGCTCTATTCGGGGCCTGATGCCATTTGATATTATACATTGTGTTTTGAGGTATAGCCAGGGCCTTATCGCTGGCGCTTCCATATTACTCTTCTATTGTACTTAGAGGCTCTGTAGACACGACGTGGGAGGTATCTGATATTAGGAATTGAACTAAAAATGTTGGTATTTGGCAAACATATTTTTTCATTATATCTATAAACTCGCAATATTTTGGAAATCGTAAATGAATTTCTTTTGAGAAATGGTAAATAATGGGGATCATTTCACTCTCCTCAAGTATATCTCTTGATATTGATTTTATATTGTTCATGGGTAAGATTGGATAGAAGGCATCAAGTAGGCTTGCTCGACCGGGGTATCTCGGTTGAGCGCTGGTCGCTCCCCAAGGGCGGGGCGTGACAATCTTGGTATCAGAGCCTAAGGTTTTAAAGTGTCCTAGATTTCTCGGAGCCATGTCTAATAGAGTCCTTATTATCGGTGTGTTTTCGATCACATCTATAATTAA
Source organism: Nicotiana obtusifolia (assembly GCA_002018475.1). Classification (NCBI taxonomy): domain Eukaryota; kingdom Viridiplantae; phylum Streptophyta; class Magnoliopsida; order Solanales; family Solanaceae; genus Nicotiana; species Nicotiana obtusifolia. The sequence goes on along the minus strand of MCJB01010776.1, from coordinate 98,461 downwards.
GAATCTACTTGGGCACTTAGGAATGTCAACCATCTTTGGTACTCCAGATCGTGCGATAGAGGTAAAGATAGGAAGCTAATTTCCTCCTCATGTCTCATTTTCCATATGAGTAATCCACGGGTTCGAGGCAGCAAGGAGGGAATGAAAGCACCAACTGCTAGGGGAAGTGTCCTTGTTTCTATTAACGTCACCATGCCACCAGATCATGTGGTGAGAGCATCTAAGAAATGAAAGTGGATTATTTGTACCAATAAGCCGGAATGTTTGATTTGTAAGAAGTGCCACTTGGGGATGTGTTGGATGACTCATGAAATATGTTAGGGTTATTGAAAGAGGGGGCACAAGAAGAACAAATGCCCTAGCTTGGGTACACCTAGCCTGGTCTGCCTGATATTTGGGCAAGAACATTTTGCATCGTGTTGTGAGTATGCTCAAAGTGTGTTAGGGGTGGCAGGCTTGGGAAATTCCAAAGGCCCACACAACAAACCGGTATAGAGATTGTTACTCCCACCATGAAAGCTTGGTGGAAGGATAGGGGGAATGTTTTGGGTGTATGCAAAAAGGGTAAATATCATATCAGTGGGGTGTTTAGTGGACCTCATCCCCGTTGCGTGAAGTGTACGAGATATTATTCGGGAGTATGTTTGTTGGTACCAATGTATGTTATGGATATGGAGTCGAGGGGCATCAATTAAGTACTTCCCTATCAACCTAAAATCGCATTGAAGAGCGTACTTCCCTTAGTACAACATTATGAATATCACATAATTTCCTTGTTCTATATGAACATCGATATTGAAGAGCCTTCAAAAACATGGTCTTAATAAGACTCTAAATCACAAAACATTGCATGTACTTACTTTTTGAATGAGACGCATTATTCGTGAAGCCACTCTATCACAAATTCTCTTATTTACAACCTCTTGTGGAATTGAGCTCTATAATTATTTCCTTGAGTTGAGTTATGACCCTAGGCCAATACTTCCTACTTGCTTCCCTAAATTCTCAACAAGAGACTATACCTAATGAATTTCTTACAGAACCTTTCGATTCGAATGGATAACATCTGCTCACTCGTGCCTATGCACGCACCATAATAATATTTACCTATGTGGTATAAAATCTAATGTAAAGCAGCCTAGTGTTGAGATCCTTCTTGAGCCACTCTTTCTCTCTCTGGTGTAGGTGGCTCCTATGGTTGGTATAGTCAATTTACTTCTTTGTGAATATTATCATGAATCCTTTTCACTATCTATAACATGAGAGCATATCTTAGCTCCTACTATATGTGTACTTGTCAATGGAAAGGGGTCACTTGTCCGCACAAAGTTTCTGCGAAATTTGAGACTTTCAGAAATTCGTGACAGGAAGATCTTTTTTTCGACCATCTTAGTATGACTTTCATGTCCACGTGGATCATGCCTCAATGAGTAACTTACTTTGTTCCTAGTATTGTATTTGCCAATGAAATGGCCTGGTATTGCAGCTTGAGAGTTATTATTGCAAAAAATATCTAGCTCACAGCAAAGTGTTTATTCTCTCTAACCAATCATGATTTCATCTCAACATTAAGATGTCCTAGCTACATGGTTTCCCTTGTGTGTGGTTAAAAGTTAAGCAGCCTTACCGTGACTTTTCCCTCCCTACTTGAGGTAGATATTTCAGATTCTGGCACATATGATGAGCATATTGATTTGAAAGACAAGTTTGTCGTATCTCTAGTCCTCTCATATAGGATCAACTATTAGGAAGGGTTAAGCCGTCAGAATGATAATAATCTCACAAGTGTTCTTCTTTTTCAACCTCATGGGCTTGTGGCATATCTATTCCTTATGTTAGTTAATGTTAAGAGCGTAATGCAACTTCATGTATTTTGAAACCCATATCACATTCAGGGTGCCAGAATATTCTCGTTTCGAGTTAAGCTGATTTTCCCTACACTCCAGGAGACGACTAGTGTCACGTACTTGGCTATTTCTCCTAGAGTTTTACTATTGCCGAATAAGGCACATATGGAATGAAACAATTGTTGCTGTCCTTTTCATAACTCATAATCTTCCAAGACTAACTGATGCTAATGTCTTTATCCTCCTGATCATGCCTCCCATATATCACATGTCTAAAATGACACACTTCTTTTACATCTTAAGATCATGTACATGGTTCCCACTTTATCAATGCCTACTAGGAAACTTTATGCTTCATTTCTCGAATCAATGATGTCTTCATAATGATTAGCCATGCAACGCTATTAGTAGTAACCTGCATATCTCTTAGGACATAACCTTGTGAAATGCCTGCTCAGCTCCTTGATGGATTCTTGAATAATTTCAGCTCAAACTCGAAACTTCATTGTTCCTATTTATAGTAAACCTATGGGGGTTAAAGGTTCGAACATGTCAAAGAAGAAACGTCATCCCATGATCAAACATATTGGGTAGGAAAATTTATGGTCATATTCATGCTAGCACATCTTAGAGAAATTGTTGAAGGTCGCCAGAGGTTTTGTTTGGGTGTTTGCAGTAGAGATTTAGAGTTGGAGAAAGTGAACAGGTTATGCTTAGAATTGTCTCCATGAAGTTATTATGTGAATTGCTAATAAAGGTAAAGTATGTGTAGTCAAATTAGGCCTTATGAAATCTTGAAGAGAATATGCCGAACTATGAGTATGATGTTTCCCAATCATTATCCTCCATGTACCCGGTGTTTCATGTATCTATGTCTAAGAAGTTAGTTGGAAATCCTTTGTCTATTGTTCCGGTGAAAGCTAGTGAAGGTGAAGTTATTGGATAATTGGCCTATGAGAGGTACTTAATTGTCGTCCTTGTTAGATAAGTCTGGAAGTTGAGACTGCCTCCATCGTGTGTTATGGCGACGTTTGTGAGTCGAGGAGGCCACCTCGAAAGTGAGAAGTGTTAAGGAAATAAACTGTTCTCACTTGATTGTATAGTCAAATGATTGTGGATCGAAAAGTACATTTTGTGTGTTATGATTTAAATATATCCAGCTCATGTTCAGATATCACTTTTGATGATATAATGCCTATAATATTGATATTAGTGATGCTGATATATATATATATATATATATATATATATATATATATATATATATATATATATATATATATAT
>MCJB01010776.1:16271-95273 GCA_002018475.1 Nicotiana obtusifolia | reverse complement strand
ATATATATATATATATATATATATATATATATATATATATATATATATATATATATATATATATTATGATGCTTTGTCGAGTTGTGGATTTGTTGTTAGGAGTGGTTTGGTGGATAGGCCCAATTACAGAGGAGACTCCACCGGAATTTCAAAAAAATCGGGGAGTTAGTCAACTTTTGGGAGCTTGAGATGTGTGAGAGAAGAAATGTGTTATGTTAGGTGTTTGGGGCGGACTCTACACCTCATTCGAGGATGAATGATCCTAAGTGAGGGAGGATGTAAGGCCCTGTAAATTTTCGGCAAGTAATTTAAGGTTCCCTGGTGTCTATGTAGGCTAATGTATTGTATTTTCGGACCTTTTGGGTTAAAAAGTGCGTTGGGGAGTTGAATCATTTCGACCTCGCGTCGCCCAGCTCCTAGCGCACAAGACCATGCTATATACCTCGCGAAGCCTGGTCTGTAACGCGCTGGACCGTGCTCTATCCCTCGCAAAGCCTGGTCTGTAGCTTGTTGAAGAGCTTGCCTAGCCTTGTCAGTAGTGCGATCCGGAATTCGTAGGGTCCATTCTTCTAATTTTATAACCCGACCCTATTTTGATTAAAAGCCCTTGGGGCTCGTTTTGAAGGCAAAATTCTGACATTTTATAGAGAAGAGAGGAGTGTTCTATAAAGATAGAGAAGGAATCCCCAAGTGCTTTGTTGATCAAGATCTTATCCAAACTTTGAAATTCAACAAGAAATCTCACAAGCTTTTCACCCAAGAGGTAAGGTTCTTAACCCTAGTCTTCAATTTCGAGTTTGGCTCGATGATGGGTAATTGGGAGTATGATTTTTGGGTATGAGAGTTATTATTTTTACATGTATGTATCTGTGAGGATGCTGGGGAGGTAATTGAGCTAGTATGAGAAAACTCTTGGTATTGAATTGGTTGTGAGTGAAGGAAATCTTGTGGAAGAACCTTGTAATCAAATTCACACGCCTAGTGTTTGATAAAATTCTCGAATGAGCTGAAACCATAAATATTTTCCTAATTTGTGTTCAATTTTGTCATGTCTCAAAATAGATTGATGTTGTTAGGATTTTCAGAATATTGTCGTAATTTAAGATAACCTCAAACCGAGGTATGTTGGCTAAGCTACTCTCTTAGAATAGAATTCCAAAATGTTCCCGTAAGTTTCGTGTATGGTTGGGTCAAGTTCCTATTTCCCATGTTTCGAGTTTCTCCTAATAAGTTCGATCATCCTGATTAAGCAAAGTGTCGAAAGAAGATGCATTCAAAATGTGTTCCAATTACTCCTATCACATTATGTTATCCTTCGGGAATGTGTCCAAGAATTGTATGTGCATTAAAATGTTATGACTTTGAGTCGTGTTTCAAATGAAAGTTATGATGCCAAAATGTGGGAAAAAAATGGATGCGCTTAAGACTCTTAATTGCTCATATGTGTACCTATAATATTGATTTCAAATGCCTTGTTGTTGATAATCTATAAAGACACTGGAAAGTGAAAGAAGTGGGTTGAAGATGTAAAGTGTGGCTGGCGTGCTGATAATGAAAGTTATACTTATGGATAACAGTGCCAATGAAATTAAATGATGTGAGAAAGGTTATGAAATTAGCCTTGGTTCAACTGTTTCAAATGAATCTCGGAATTTGATTTGCCTAAAAGCTTATGTCCTCAAGTCGTGCCTCAATGTGGAAATTTTAACTAATGTTATGCTTAGTAGGTATTTCCAATGTGTTTTAAGCTTTTACATATTGATGAGTTGAAATTGTGTATTTCCCTTTTGGGGAAAAGTATTTCAAGAATAAATGATGTGTCGCTCATTTATGATTTTATTTTGTGCTTCGATTGCTAATCATCTTGCTCCATTTTTTTGAAAGGAAACTATTGTGTTTAAAACCTTCATTACTATTGAACTTAAAGTTTTGATTTCTCGAATATTCCATATGTTGATTCTTATGATGATGTTCCTTTAAAGTAAAGAAATGAAAGGTTATAGGTAAATGCATTTGTATTGTTGTTTCCTTTGTAAGCAAATCAAAACTTTTTTGGGTCGTTCCGCTCTGTCGATCAAAAAATGTGTTTTTTGGGAGTATCATTAGTCACCGAGCAAGGGTAGGTTGAGATGTTTGCTAGTAGAAGGTGATGTCGATCCACGCGCCATTGTGGTGAGACGGCATAGCCGATCGGGTCATGATCGGACGCTGTGCCACACACATGGTGGTGATTGTACTTGAGATTGTGATTGTGGTTGATGTCTTCGGATGGTAGGGTTAAACCGATCGGGCTGTGATCGGACTCTATGCTAAATTCACGGTGGTATATCGGTACTAAAGATCTCCCAACCAAAAATAATACTATCTTTGTATTTTGAAAATTATTATGTTTTAATTTGGCATTTGGATATCATTGATTGTTGATTGTTGTTCCCATGGTTTCCCTTTCTTACATTAGCACTCTATTTTGAAAGAGGATATTTAGCTTTACATACTAGTACTACTCCATATGTACTAATGTCCCTTTTGCCTGGGGCACTGCATCTTCAATGAATGTAGGTGGTTCATCAGCGGGCAGCTTTGGTCCTCGTTAGCAGCTACTTCTTTTTCAGCAGGTTTTGGTGAGCCCTACTCTATTCCGGGCCTGATGTCTTTGATGTCGTACATTGTGTTTTGGGATATAGTCGGGGCCTTGTTGCCAGCAGTTCCATACTACTCTTCTGTTGTACTTAGAAGCTCCGTAGACAGGTTGTGGGTGATGTTTGATGTTGGGAATTGAACTAGAAGAGTGGGTATTTGACAAACATATTTTTTCATTATATCTAGAAACTCACAATATTTTTGAAATCGTAAATGAATTTCTTTTGAGAAATGGGAAAAGAATGGGGAACATGTCACTCTCCTCTTGAGTATCGCGATATTGATTTATATTATTCATGGATAAGATTGGATAGAAGGCATCAAGTAGGTTTGCTTGACCAGGTTATCTCGGTTGAGCAGCGGTTGCGCTCCCCGAGGTCGGGCGTGACATTAATTATTCAGTTGCAACCGAGCCAATCTCGAGCGCTCGACGGAGGTCAATTCTTAGTGTTCATCCAAAAAGCCGGGCTTAATTGTTCATCATGTTTAGTTTGATTTTTTTGCTTATATTTACATTAATTAATTTCTATTCATAGATCATTCATGTTAAATTAAATCACGTATCTGTTAACCGCGTACAAATTTAATTGTTACTCATTTCAGGATAAACAGACCTTAAAACTATTATTTGGTTAAACAAAAAGCCCCTCCTATATATAATGGTGTACAAATTTATATTAGGATCCGTACGTATATGTTTTATATAGGAGGGAGCTGCGAGAAATTAATCTGAAATAATCTAAAAGGGATGTGGAACATCGTGGTAACCTTATTTCTCTCTCTCCCAGAAATGAGTAAAGTTGAATGTAATAAAATGATGAATCTTTTTTTTTCTGATATACAGAAAACATGATTTTATGAAATTAGAAGAAAAAAGAAACATGACAATAAGATGTAAAAAGGAGACCATGTTTTCTTTTTCTCCTTCACATAGAAGTAAAATATTCTATCTAGAGGTCCAAAGTTTGTGCTAGATGATTATTTTGAAAAATATTAACGAAATAAAATTAAAGAAATGCAGTGAAATCATAATAACAGGCAGCTAGGAATGAAATCATTTAAAAACCTTAAAAAGATTCATAATTGTACACAATCGGTTTTAAATATTTATATGTAACGAACTGACCGTTCATTTTGATAATTCGCATTCCGTTAAGTGGCTTAAGGTCTTGAGTAGCTTCGTATTGTGTATCACGACTTGCATGTGTGGGCGGGTTCGGTTTCCGGATCATCCGGGATTGATTTGGAAGAATGATTCTTGTTTTAGAAACTTAAGTGGCAAGAGTTGGCCAAAATTTGACTTTTGTGTAGACGACTCCGGAATGATGTTTTGATGATTCCAACAGTTTCGTATAGTGATTTTGGACTTGGTCATATGCCCGGATTTGCATTTGGATGTTTCTAGAAGGTTTAAGCACTCTTTGGCAAAAGTTGACAATTTGAATTTGGAAAGCTCATAGGTTTGACCGGGAGTTGACTTCGATATTATCAGGTTCGGATTATTGTTCTTAGAGTTGAAATAGGTTTGATATGTCATTTGGAACTTGTATGCAAAATTTGGGTTCATTCCGGATTGGTTAGGCTTGAATCGGATGCTTGGTTCGAAATTTGAAGTGTATGAACTTAAGAGATTGTTCTTGATCGATGATTCGTGGTTTTGATGTTGTTATATGAGATTTAAAGCCTCCAGTAGGTCCTTATTATGTTTTGAGATTTATTGGTATGTTCTGAGGGGGTCCCAAGGGGCTCGAGTGAGTTTCAGATAGGTTTGTGTTGTGTTGGCATTGTTTCTTCAAGCATAAATGGTACCACATTAAGCAATAAGCTCCAATGTCTGTTTTGATTTAAAAGTTAGATCTATATCTTAATAATGGATCCATAGACAAAAAAAATCGTCGAACTTAGATATTATATGAGGGAATTATGCTCATTTTAGCATCGAAGAAGAGAGCTGGTGCTGGTGCTCTGCAGATGCGAAGTTAGGTCCGCATCTGCGACACTGCAAGTGCGAAAATGATCCACAAAATCGGAAATGACAGTTGGAAATGCGTAGGTGTGGCTTTTTGGGCTCAAAAGCGGAAATGCCCGTGTCTTAAAAAATCAGACTGCGTTCTTTTGATATTTTGAGCGTATCTTGAGTTCTAAAGCTCCAATTGAGGTGATTTCGGGGTGTTCTTTTCATATTTTCATGAGGTTCAATATCTAATCTCAATTTTTTTTATTTTAACATGATTCCAGTAGTTAATTTGTGAATTAATCAAAATTTTGATTGGAGAACTCTGGGTTTTTTGTCAAAAACTTTTGTAATGAGAATAATTGGGTTTTGAACTTCGATTCGGAGTCGGAATTGGATGAAATTTGTATGGTTGGACTCGTAGTTGAATGGGTTATCGGAATTTGTGTGTTTTATCTGGTTCTGAGGTGCGGTTCCGGTGTTGACTTTTTTGGGTTGACCTTTTAGTTTTCATTAAAGATCTACGCTTTGTTATCCGGAATTATTTTCTATTATTTTTATTTATAATATTAAGTTATATTTGCTAGATTTGAGCTGTCCTGAAGCTGCTTCACAGGAGAAGGTCATTTTAGAGTATCGGATTAGCTTCTTTGAGATAAGTATCTTGCCTAACATTATGTGGGGGAACTTCCCCTTAGGATTGGAGTTGTTTGTGCTATTTGTTTTATGTGAAAGTCGTGTACGCGAGGTGATGAGTGCGTATTCAGGCTTATATGTGTAAATTGACTGGTTTACACTCTTAGGCTTCTTTCATGTATTTATTTGAAATTGTTAGTGCATGTTATATCCTTTTATTTTTCATGTTTACTTTCACATGCTTTATTTCAAGTTGTAATTACATGTCACATCTTTTATTTGTCAAGTTTACTCTTATATGTTTTATTTGAAGTTGTTACCTCTTTTATCATTTTGTGACTTCCTTTATGGTTGAGTTTCTCTTAATTGAAATTGTTGTTACATGATATCCTTTTGTTACCGAGTTATTCTCATGCAATTAAACGTGGTTGCTAGTGCGTGTCATCTCTTTTATTGTTAGCCTATTTTGTACATTAGGATCTGAAGTTTGCCATTTCTTGGGCTATTTGTTGTGGAAATACTGCTATTGTTGGTTCTTTTGGAATGATTGTGGCCGATGGGCACTTTTGGTACGAGTTGATATGTCGTGATATTAGCACATATAAATTATTGTGTGGATTGGTTGTTGCTATGCGGAGCATAAGGGTGGCATTTTGCTGTTGTTGTTATATGGGGAATAAAGGTGGCATCCCACTATTGTCAATTGTGCGGAGTGATATGAATGGCTAGTGTGTTATTGTCCGAGCGAAGCGATAAGGGTGGCTATTATGCAGAGTGATACAGGTGGCTATCAGAGTGATACATGCCGCTAATGATATTGTCAAGGCGGAGTGATACGGGTGGCTATTGAGAGATAAGGTTGGCAATGTCAGGGATGATGTGTGATGGCCTGGGGGTATTCTACTCGTGAATGTTATACACCTTACTTGACTTGTTGTGTTGCTTTTCAATGAGCCACTCGATGTCTTTGACATTACTTGTTGGCTTGGGTTGTAACAGTACACTTGCACAACCATACACTGTGGCATACCACTTATACTAGTTCAGGACTACAAAACTTAACATTTATTGATCATGGCCATGTATTCTTGTATTATCTGCGTTCATGTGATATTGAGCCTGTGAACATGTCAGGCAGATTGTGATTGTGAGCCTGTGATTATGTCGGGCGAATTGAGATGTTGGCTCGTGAATTGTCCGTGTGGTTGTGATTAGAAATGTGGGCACCAGGTTCCATGAGCATATGATTTGTTGTTACTGGTTTTCTCTTATTTGGTTTCAATGGTACTTTCACGGTGTTCTTAATACTTTACTGTTTATATCACATGTTGATCCTTGTTGCCATTTACTGATTCCTGCTTTCTTTATTAGCTTTATACTTCTATACTGAACATTTTAATTTAACTAGTAGGTGTTTTGACTTGTACCTCGTCACTACTCCATCGAGGTTAGTCTTGATACTTACTAGGTACTGCCTATGTTGTACTCATACTACAATTCTGCAATTTTTTATGCAGATCCAGGTATTGGAGATATCGGACTCAAGCAGAGTTAGCTTATTGATCGCGAGGATTCAAGGTAGAGCTGCTTGATCGTCGCAGTCCCTTGGAGTCCTTTCCTTTTATTGTACTGTCAGCTTATTATTTGAATAGTATTGTATTTTGATCTTTCCATGTATTCAACTAGGGTTCGTGACTCTATATTACCGAGTCTTGGGAGGTTGTGATGATTATGGCTACGTAGGCTTATTTTGCTTTTGTTTCGGTATTCATATTTAAACTCTGCTTTAAAATTATCATTGCTAAACCGGCTTAATTGTTGTAAGTAATCTGCATACCTAGTCTTAGAGACTAGGTGCCATCACGACGCCTATGGTGGGATTTTGGTTCGTGATAAGTTGGTGTCAGAGCTCTGGGTTCATAGGCTCTATGAGTTAGGAGCAAGCTTAGTAGTGTCTTGCGGATCAGTATGGAGACGTCTGTACTTATCTTCGAGAGGCTATGAAACTATTAGGAAAACTCCACTTCTTTCAATCCTGTCGTGCGGATTTGTTAATTTTAATGTTTGAGCTATTGTATCTCTATTCTCTCATAGATGGTGAGGACACGTGCTACCGTATCAGCCGAGCAGACACCTGCGCACCCTGCTAGAGGCGTGAGAGGCCGTGGCCGAGGTAGAGGCTGAGGAGAGGCACGTGCCGTAGCTAGAGCACCAGTCAGAGTAGCAGTTGAAAGAGCCTCTAGTAGCTCCAGTAGGGGATAGGTACCGGAGGTGCCTGTTGTTACCCCCGGACTTCAGGAGACTTTAACGCAATTCATGAGCATGTTTGGTACATTGGCTCAGGCGGGATTGATCTTCGCTACACCAACCACTTTGCAGATTGGGGGAGGAGCTCAGACTCCCACCGCCCGTGCTCCAGAGTAGCGGGCTCACATTGGTCAGGTTCCGAGTGTGGTGCCGGTACAACCTGTTATTCCGGTTCAGCCTAAGGTCAGGTCAGTGGCATCAGAGGAGGAGCAAAAGAGGCTTGAGAGGTTCAATAGGTATTCTCCGCACCATGGGTATTGTGGAGGACAACAGAGTTACTGTTACTATATTTCAGCTGTCAGGAGCGGCATAGCAGTGGTGGTAGGTTTATGAGGAGGGTAGGCGGGGTGATGCAGCACCACTCACTTGGACTTAATTTTCAGAGATGTTATTGAGGGAGTTTGTTCCCCAAACCCTCCGGGATGTGTGCCTTAATGAGTTGGAGCAGTTGTGTTTGGGCACCATGATGATGTTGGAGTATGCCATCATGTTCAGTGAGTTATACCAGCATGCACCTACTTTGGTTTCTACAGTTACAGAATGAGTCTGCAGATTTATTGAGGGGCCCATTTATGATCTTAATTCAGCATGGCTCGGGGATTGGAGACTGATACTCCATTTCAACATGTTGTGGAGATTGCTAGGAGGTTAGAGCGTATTCAAGGTGATGAGAGGGAGGGTAAGGAGACCAAGAGGTCTCGAGGTTCTAGAGGATTCAGTGGATTCTACTTTTCAGCTATGACCCATCATGGCGCAGGCTCGGCCAATCATGCAGTCCAGTCCGCACATCAGACTACTTGTGGTGCTCCAGTTTGTTAGGGACCTCAGGGTACTCATATGGTGCGGTCATCTTTTACTGCGCCACCTGCACAAGCTTCCTACAGCAGTTATTTTAGAAATCCAGCACAAACACAGTACGAGTAGCCACGCTCGCAGAAAGGTTGTTATGAGTGTGGGAATACTAGGCACATCATGAGAGATTGTTCCAAACTCAAGAGAGGTGGATTTCATCAGAGCACTCAGGCCATTGGCTCCATTCCATTTGCTACTCCACCTGCACAGCCAGCTAGGGGCTAGAATAGGCGGGTAGAGGGCGCCCTAGAGGGAGAGGCCCAACCCATTGATATGCTTTATGTGGTATAGCTGAGGCTACTGCACCAGATTGTGTCGTCAGAGGTACGATTATGATTTGTCATAGAGGAGCATCAATCTTATTTTAATCAGGTTTTATTTATCGGTGTAAGTCCTCCTATCTTGCTTCATAAATGGGTTATGTGTTTACATTTGATGAGAGATGTCATGGCCAAAATCCCAAACCCGGTCATGATGGCGCCTCTCGTGAAGACAAGGTCAGCCAATTCGAACCATAACTCATTTTAAGCAGTTAATTTAACAAGAGAACAACACAATATAGTTTAATAGCAGTCATTTGCGGAAAAACATAGTGAACCATCTCGACTATAGCCCAAACCGGGGTGTCACAAAGTCATGAGCAACTAATGAAATCCTAATAACAAAATTTCTATTACAATATCTCTGGCACAATTAGTTGGAGAAAGTTGAAACAACAAGATAAAAGAGATACGGGGCTGCGGATGCCAACAGCCACCTCATAGTCTCTGAGTCACTGCTCTGACAGTCGTAGTCAATGCCTTGGAGCGGAATCACTAACGCCTGAATCTGCACACATGGTGCAGGGAGTAATGTGAGTACTTCCAACTCAGTGAGTAATAATCATAAATAATGGCGGAAAGCAGAAACCACACACAAAGCACAAGGCAATCCATATTGAAGCAATAAAACATCATTAAAATAGTAAATCAGTGAGAATTTAAGTAGAAACTCCTTTCAACCGGTGAAACATGTCAGTCTTTCAAGTAGATGACGTGAAGTAAAAGAAAACATTTAAAACCGTCCCTCGATCTTAGTATCATTTAAAAACCACGCCCCTCGGGCAATATCATAAAAACAGTATCAGCCCCTCGGGCATATTGCATGGTACGACATCGGCCCCTCGGGCTCATCACATCACAATATCAGCCCCTCGGGCTATAATTCACATCACACTGGGTACCCTGCGCTCACTGGGGGTGTACAGATTCCGGGAGGGGCCCCTTACGGCCCAAGCGCAATATCATATCTCATGGCGGCGTGCCACCCGATCCCGTGGCGGCGTGCCACCCGATCCCGTGGCAGCGTGCCACCCGATCCATTTATCTCATATTCCGTGGCGGCGTGTCACCCGATCCATTCATATCAAATCCGTGGCGGCGTGCCACCCGATCCATTTATATCAAATTATGTGGCGGCGTGCCACCCAATCCATTTATATCATATTCTGTGGCGGCATGCCACCCGATCCATTTATATCATATCCGTGGCGGCGTGCCACCCGATCCATTCATATCAAATCCCGTGGCGGCGTGCTGCCCGATCAATTTATATCATTTAAAATGTCATTTAAATCTCAAAACGGAGTAAAAATGATTGTTTTGTAAAAACAGGGGAAAACAGCATGAATGAGTTCAAGTAATAAATCAAACAGTGAGGAAACAGTGATAACTATCCCTGAAGGGTTCAAATAACCGGCACGAAGCCCAAATATGGCAATCAGCCCCAAACAAGATGGTAACAAGTAAGTTTCAATCAATTGCGTAGTAAAATCATCAATCGGGATGGACCATGTCACAATCCCCAGTAGTAAACGACCCCACGCTCATCATCGAGCGTGTGCCTCACTTCAATATAGCACTACGATGTGCAAATCCGGGGTTTCAAGCATTCAGGACATCATTTACAATCACTACTCACCTCAAACCGGCTAAATTTCTAGCCCACGACGCCTTTACCCTTCGAATTGGCCTCCACGTGAGGGAACAAAGCGCACGCGAAAACAATCAATAAATAGTAAGAAATCCCAAAATTAGCAAAACCCCGAGCCCCGGGCCCACTTCTCGAAGTTCAAAAATTTTCACATCAACGGGTTCCTTATCTCCCAACGAGTTCACCCATACAAAAATTATCAAATTCCGACATCGGATTGGCTTTCAAATCTTAATTTTTCGTTCTTGGATGATTTGGTAAAAAAATCTGATTTTTCTTCCATAGATTCATGGATTTATGATGTAAATGAGTATGGAATCATGATCTATGAAGGATTTGTAATAAAGAACACTTACCTCGTTCAAATTTGTAGAAACCCCTCTAAAAATCGTCCAAACCAAGCTCCCCCAACTCAATTTTGTCAAAATGGCCAAAACCCCCGTTTTTATAGTGTTTTTCTGCCTCGGGTGCCACAGGTGGCGCCAGGCGCTGGTTCCAGTATCTCTGGGCGCTGGCGATTTTTTCCTGACACAAAAATAGGCATAACTTCCTCATACGATGTCCGAATTGGACGATTCTTTTTGCTATGACTCCGAAATTTTGATATGGATCTAATGCTTCAATTAAAACTGAATTTGGAGTCAATTTGCATAATGTGATACCACTTATTCTTGAAGAGACGACATTGACACATTCTTGAAATGCCCAAGTTAAACTCCATCAACCATCCAAAATCCATTCGAGGCCCTCGGGACTTCAACCAAATATATCAACAAATCTTAAAATATCATATGGACTTAGTCGAGGCCTCAAATCACATCAAACAACGCTAAATACACGAATCATACCCCAATTCAAGCCTAATGAAACTAACAAATTTCAACTTCTACATTCGATGCCGAAACCTATCAAATCGAATCCGATTGACCTCAAATTTTGCACACAAGTCATAAATAACATAACAGACCGATGAACATTTTCAAAACTGGATTCCGACCACGATATCAAAAAGTTAACTCCTCTGTCACACTTTCCAAAAATCTTCTATTTTCCAACATTCGCCAAAATGCGTTGAATTGTCCTACGGACTTCCAATTTTAAATCCGGACATACGCCTAAGTCCGAAATCACCATACGAAGCTATAGCAACTCTCAGAATTCCATTCCGACCCTCGGATCAAAATCTCGCCTAACAACTGGAAATCGCCAAAATACTAACTCCACCAATTCAAGCCTAATTCTACACCGGACCTCCAAAAATAATTCCGATCATACTCCTAAGTCATAAATCACCTCCCGAAGCTAACCGAACCATCGGAACTCACATCCGAGCCCTTTAACTCATAAGTCAATCTCCGGTTGACTTTTCCAACTTAAACTTTCTTAAAAGAGACTAAGTGTCTCATTTCTTGCCAAACTCACTCCTAACGCAAACTACTCAACTCAATCACATAAAACATGGATAACGAAGCATAATGAGATGGAAAATGAGAAAAATGGAGCGGTGACTCATGAGACGACTGGCCGGGTCGTCACAAGAGATTCTATAGCGGTAGCCTGTGTCTATCATTAATTTTTGTTCACTATTAAGAGCTATGAGACTAGAAGGGACTTTCTGATACTTATTTTTGTAGGTTTTGATGTGATTTCTAGATGGTTTGGTTATGATTTGTGATTTAAGTTCTCTACTGGTATGTGAAGTTCGTTACATGATGTGATTTTGTTCGCAGAATGGAGTTAGTGGAAGGTATCGGTTGGTGTGATGTGTATTCTACTTGTGATTCAGAGGTGAGAATAGGACCTCACATTTTTGCGTGGTTTGATATGTTTGAACCGGGCTACGTGCCGTGGTAGAGTTATACTAGGATGAGATCCTTGTGGTTAGTTCATATATTTATTTCTCCCTTATGGAATGGATCCGTAGTATGGTACCGATAGGGAGTTGTACCTGTTGGACGTGTTTAAAATTTTTTTTCATGTGGTTCTCTTCCATAATCAGCCATATTTGTGTTTTGCTTATTGGGTTTAGCTTGCGAGGTATGTGCCCAAGTGGCGTTGGGTGCGACTTGTTAATTTGGGTGAATGGTTATGGGATCTTAATGTTTCTTGCATTATTGTCAGTGTTGTGAAGGTTTGGAATAGGGTCATAGCTATAACGAGATTATTTACAGGTGCTGAATTTGTTTATGGGCAGTTATCGCGTCAGAGTTATTATTACGGGCATATGTGTTATGTGTTACGTCGTGTCATTATACATTAAGGGTGTATGCATGAGCTATGGCAGCTGGTTGAGGTTGATACAATGTGTATATGTGAGAATCGGGTAACGTGGGATCACCCGCGAGAATATGCATGGTGAGTTCATTCAGTGATTTCGTGGCTTTGAAGCGGTTCTTGGCACGTTCGAGGACGAACGTTTGTTTAAGAGGGCGAGAATGTAGTGACCCGATCGTTCATTTTGAGAATCAGCGTCCCGTTCGGTGGCTTAAGGTCATGAGTAGCTTTGTATTGTGTATCATGACTTGCATGTGTGGCAGAGTTCAGTTTTCTAATGATTCGAGATTGATTTGGAAGAATGATTATTGTTTTAGAAGCTCAAGTGGCAAGAGTTGACCAGAGTTTGACTTTTGTGTAGACAACTCCGAAATGGTGTTTTTTTTATTCCAATAGCTTAGTATGATGATTTTTGACTTGGGCATATGCCCGGATTTGCATTTGGATGTTTCTAGAAGAGTTCGGCACTGTTTGGCGAAAGTTGGCAATTTGAAGGTTTGGAATGTTCATAGGTTCGACCGGGAGTTGGCTTCGACATCATTGGGTTTGGATTATTGTTCTATGAGTTGGAATAGGTTTGATGTAATTTGGAACTTTTGTGCAAAATTTAGGTTCTTTCCGGATTGGTTAGGCTTGAGTCGGACGCTTGGTTAGAAGTTTGAAGTTTATGAACATAAGAGATTAATATTGATCGATGATTCATGGTTTTGATTTTTTATACGGGATTTAAGGCCTCGAGTAGGACCGTATTATATTTTGGGACTTATTGGTATGTTCGGACGGGGTCCCAGGGGGCTCGAGTGAGCATCGAATAGGTTTGGGTTGTGTTGCGCTTATTTTTTATGTTTCGACATTATTTTTTCAAGCATAATCGTACAACATAAAGAAAATGACGTCCAATACCTGTTTTTATTTAAACATTAGATCCGTATTGTAATTACGGAGCAATAGCAAAAAGAATCATCGAATTCGGACATCGTATGCGGGAGTTATGCTCATTTTAGTGTCAGAGAAGAGAGCTGGTGCTGATACTTCACACTACGACCCCGCAAGTGCGAAAAATAGTCCACAAAAGCGGAAATGACAGCTAGAAATGCGCAGCTGTGGCTTTTTTGGGGGCAATAGCGGAAATGCGTGTGTCTAAAATAATCATATCACGTTCTTTTGATAGTTTTACCATATCTTAAGTTCTAGAACTCAGATTGAGGTGATTTTTGCAGCGTATTTCTCGTATTATCGGGTTCCGAGGTGCGAGCCCGGGGTTTACTTTTTGGGTTGAACTTTTAGTTTTCATTAAAGATTGAAGATTTAATATTTGGAATAGTTTTTTATGGTTTTTATTTATGATAAAGAATATTATTTGCTAGATTTGAGGCTTCCGGAGGTTGTTTCATACAAGAAGGTCATTTTAGAGTATTAGTTAGTGTTTTTGAAGTAAGTAACTTGCCTAACTTTGTGTGGGAAAACTACCCCTTAGGATTGGAGTTGTTTGTGCTATTTGTGTTATGTGAAATTCGTGTACGCTAGGTGACGAGTGCATACTCGGGCTTATATGTGGAAATTAACTGGTTTAGACTCTTAGGCTTCTTTCATTCATTTATTTGAAATTGTTAGCGTATGTTATAACCTTTTATTTTTCATGTTTACTTCCACATGCTGTATTTGAAGTTGTCGTTACATGTCACATCCTTTACTTGTTAAGTTTACTCTTATATGCTTTATTTGAAGTTTTTACCTCTTTTTCATTAAGTGATATCCTTTATTGATGAGTTACTCTTAATTGAAACTATTTTTACATGATATCCTTTTGTTGTCGAGTTATTCTCCTGCATTTAGACGTATTTGCTAGTTCGTGTCATCTTTTTCGTTGTTAGACTATTTCACACACTAGGATCCGAAGTTTGCCATTTCGTGGAAATACCTTCATTATCAAGTTTATCCTTTAAGCAATTAATTGAAATTGAAGTAATTGAAAGTCATTAATCTACTTTAATTGGAGTTATGTTTAATGGGAGTGTTGTTCATTGTTTAGTTACTTTCCTGTTCTTTTTATTGTTATTGAGATTCTTTACATATTGTGTTGAGCCGTGGGCTCTTTGTTGTGGAAATACTGATCCTGTTAGTTCTTTTGGAAAGGTAGGGGCCTATGGGCACTTCTAGTACGAGTTGATATGTCGTTTGTCGTGATGTTAGCACATGCAAATTGTTGTGTGGAATGCTTGTTGTTATGCGGAGCATAAGAGAGACAGTTCACTGTTGTTATGCGGGGTATAAGGGTGGCATCCCACTATTGTCGATTGTGCGGAGTGAAACAGGTCGCTATTGTCTTATTGTCCGGGCAGAGCGATACGGGTGGCTATTATGCAAAGTGATATGGGTGGCTATCAGAGTGATAAATGAGGCTAATAATATTTTCAGGGCGGAGGGATACGGGTGGCTATCGGAGATATAAGTGTGGAAATGTCGAGGATGATGTGTGATAGCCTGGGGTATTATGTTGATGATATTTGTATGTTAGTATGATTCTACTCGTGTATGTTATACACCTTACGTGACTTGTTGTGTTTCTTTGAATGAGCTACTCGATGTCTTTGATATTACTTGTTGACTTGGGCTGTAATAGTACTCGCAAAAGCATACACTATCGCATGCCACTTATACTAGTTCAGAAGTACGCAATGTAACATTTATTGATCACGCCAATGTATTCTTGTATTATCTGCATTCATGTGATATTGAGCCTATGACCACGTCGAGCGGATTGTGATTCTGATTCTGTTATCATGCCGGACGGATTGAGATGTTGGCACATGAGTTGTCCGTGCGGTTGTGATTAAAAATGTGGGCACCAGGTGCCGTGAGTGTATGATTTGTGGGTTGAGACTCGTGGCTTGTGTTTATGAGATGAGGTATCTCGGACAAATTTTCGATGTGAAACTTGTGTTAGAACAACTTGATTAATTGGTTGTTATTGGTTTTCCCTTATTTGGTTTCAATGGTACTTTCACAGTGTTCTGATTGTTTTACTATTTATCTCAAATGTTGATCCTTGTTGTCATTTACTGATTCATGCTTTCATTATTAGCTTTATACTTCTATAATGCATAGGTCAATTAAACTAGTAGGTGTCTTGACTTGTACGTCGTCACTACTCCACCGAGGTTAGTCTTAGTACTTACTGGGTACCGACCGTGGAGAACTCATACTACACTTCTGCACAATTCCTTGCAGATCAAGGTATTGGAGATATCGGAATCATGCAGAGTTAGCTCATTGATCGCGAGAATTCAAGATAGAGCTGCTTAGTCGTCGCAGTCTGTCACGACCCAAGCCGGAGGGCCATGACTGGCACCAGGGCCATACTTGCCGAGCACCAACGCACATTTTATCTAATCCTTCTTATTGTCTATACGGGCCGATGAGATCGGTATAAATGGTAGACATGAATTCTAAACAACCAACAATGACAGATAATGGCATGAACATATATATCATGGGTCGACAAAGCTGTCATGAGAGACTATACAACAAAAATTAGTCGACAAGGCAATCCAAACTATGCATGAGTCGACGCTTGTCTATGAGCCTCTAAAGGAACATAAGTGATGCAACATTGCCGGAACAGAGCCCCGACATACCCATAACGCCTATAACAAAAATGCATACCAAGACCACGGCAAGTCCGGAGAAGGGATCTCGCCAATAACCGCTAAACTGGGCAGCCTACTATGGTGGGGGAGCTTCGCCTACCTGTCTATCAGGACCTGCAGCACGACATGTAGTGTCCACAAATAAAAGGACGTCAGTACGAATAAAGTACTGAGTATGTAAGGCAGGAAAGCATAAGTAAGAACAAAAATGTAAAAAGGGATAGAGAATATACGACCTGTAACATCTAGGTACCTCTGAGGGCTACTGACATTAATGCATGATGCATATACATATATACATATATATATATATATATATATATATATATACACACACACACACACACGCATAAACTTTTAAAACATACGCCTCTGTGGGCATCATTATCATCATATCGTACCCGGCCCTAATAGGCTCGGTAAAAACGTACACGGCCATCATAAGGCTCGGTAGAATCATACCCGGCCACGTGGAGCTCGGTAAAATCCAACTGATTAGTGGTTGCACAATAGGTGCCATACCCGGCCGACTATAGCGCGGCTCGGTAGAGTAAAATATATACATATATATGATGCGTGAATAACATTTTGAACCTTTTGGTATCCTCCGTACACATTATTAGGACTAATTCCTCATCAAGAATCTTATAAGAATAAGGAAGTATCAACAACATTGATAACATAAAGATAAAGATAAGTAACATCAACATAAATCGTTCCATAAGAAGGGAAACAATGCAAGTACTGCTAGCCTCTAAGAGTGGAGTATCTTTGGAAACTCGTTCGTTACATTACGCACAATCAAAGTCATGCAAAGAAGGAAAGGAATAGCCTCACATACCTTGTAGATACTGCCCAATCTCAAGCTATGAAAATCCCATGACTCTTTAGTCTACAATAAGAGAAATGACACTACCGTTATCGTTTAAGAGTCATAACTATTATGTATCAGCCGTAACCTATTTTACGATGAAATGGACAGCACCTCCCCTACTTATATGACTTCCCAAAATTTAAAAATCACCAACAAGGCCAAACAACATCAATGACAATCATATTGAGCCTCCCGAAACAGTCCACCAACCAACAACATACTAGCAAGCATTTCGACATATATCTCACAGGTTCTAGCTTCAACGACTTAGCCGTAACTTGGATAATCTTAAATACATGTAGGGTAAGAGGTTCCTTAACTATAAACAGAAAGAACAACTCCAATTTGACCTTAATTGACCAAGAAATATCCCTCCAATGCTGCCACAAGAACAAGGGTGCGAAGCTAGCAATCAATTAGGGTTTTTCAGCACTATAATCACTTTTGAAGGCTTGAAATCACCTAGGTTGATGTTAAAACTTGAAGGAGTATTTTAAATAACATAAATAACTTAAACAACCTCCCACACGAGCTGTAACAACAGAAAAATCAGCAACAACAAGAAGAATAAGGAACTTACTAGCGCCACGGGATTCCCGACACTTGATTTGTGTTGTTTGCCCTTTGTTTTAGTCTTGGATCATGAGAGAACCTTGAGAGGGTGTTCTTAGGGTTCTAAGGTCTGCATATACTGAAAAAAAATGACTTAAAACCGGGATTGAGGCATGTTATATACATCTACAAGTCTTAACCGCCGATGTGGGCCCCACCGAGAGCTGCTTGGCGCAGTCTCGCGATAACGCAAATATCTCTCAACTCGGAGATTGTATCGACAAACAGTTTAATGCATTAGAAACTAGACACATAGAACTTTAATTTTATTTGTAGATCACCCCGTAATCCCTAGTAAATTGGGAGAAAAGCTTAGTGACATTTGACCCAAAGTATGAGTAAAATTATGAACGTAAGTTGCGACAACTTTTGTCGACTTTTGTTTCATAACTCGTTTGACTTCAAGACTTATGAAATAGATATTATATGATTCAAATACCTTATAACACAACCTCTTGGTAATATTAATCACCTCTAGATTTACCTGAAAATACGAGTTACAATATCCTTGATTCGTTTAACTTCTAGTACTTGTTAACCACTCTTATACACCTTTGTATCATTTAAGACCAATAGGACTAAATTCTTATCATCTCAAAGATAATCTCTTCTGGGACCTACGTAGACTAACTTACGGCGTAAGCTAACGTATGCAAATATGGGTTGTAACACCCTCTCCCCCTTAGGAACATTCGTCCTAGAATGTAAGGGTTTACGGGGAGTCTAACTCATCGTGGATTTCTGACGGTAATTTCTTGCTGAGTTTCCTTTACAAAATGGAGTCTAGCAAAACTTGCAAGCAGTTAAACCCAACCTATGGCCTTTCAGGCTAAACAAAGCATTATAGCTTCATACATTATCTGTGTATCGCCATTTTGTATTAAGAAAGAGTATTCTCAAGTTATTGCTTCCCTCATAGAGACGTTTCTCCTTCTAATGCGTCTTGCGTTCCCCGGGCATCCTCGTTATCTTCTTTATGGAACAAGTAAGGGTATTTAGACTTCATCTCATCTTCTGCTTCCCATGTCATTTCTTCCGTATTATTATTCCTCCACAATACTTTGACATAAGCTACATCCTTTGTTCTCAGCTTGCGGACTTGTCGATCTAATATAGCCACTGGCATTTCTTCATATGATAAATCCTTTGTAACTTGTACATATTTGATAGGGACGACCCGAGAAGGGTCTCCAATACATTTCCTCAACACAGATACATGGAATATCGGGTGGACAAATTCCAATTCAGATGGCAATTCTAACTCATAAGCAACTTGTCAAATTCGTCGAAGAATTTTGTACGGCCCGATATACTGCGGATTCAGTTTACCTTTCTTCCCAAAACGCATAACACCCTTCATCGGCGAGATCTTCAGGAAAACCCAATCAACAACCTCAAATTCCATGTCACGACGTCGGACATCGAAATAAGATTTTTGCCTGCTTTGTGCCGCCTTCAGTCGCTCTCGTATCACTTTCACCTTCTCAATGGCTTGGTGAATCAAATCAGGCCCATATAATTCCGTCTCACTGACTTTGAACCATCTAACTGGTGATCTACATCTCCTCCCGTATAGTGCCTCGTACAGGGCCATTTTAATACTAGAATGGTAGCTATTATTGTAGGCAAATTCTATGAGTGCCAGATGATCATCCCAGTTCCCCTTGAAATCTAGAACACATGCTCGTAGCATATCTTTAAGTGTCTGAATCGTACGTTCAGCCTGTCCGTCAGTCTGCGGATGGAATGCCGTGCTGAGATTCACTTGTGTGCCTAAACCCTTCTGAAAAGACCTCCAAAAGTTAGCCATAGATTGAGCTCCTCGCTCTGATATAATAGATAATGGCACACCATGAAGCCTAACAATCTCCTTGATATACAATTTCGCATAATCTTCAGCTGTGTAAGTTGTCTTAATTGGCAGAAAATGGGCACATCTTGTAAGTCGATCAACTATCACCCAGATGGAGTCAAACTTATGATAAGAGCAAGGTAATCCCATAATGAAGTCCATATTAATCACCTCCCATTTCCAAGTCGGAATTTCTATATTCTGAATCAATCCACCGGGTTTCTGATACTCAATCTTTACTTGTTGACAATTAGGGCACTGGGCTACAAATTTTGCAACAGACTTCTTCATGTTATCCCACCAATACTACTCCTTAATGTCATGATACATCTTTGTCGAACTTGGATGGATGGAATATCGGGACTGATGAATCTCAATCATAATTTTCTCTTGTAACCGTGCTACATTAGGCACACATAATCGGCCCTGGTATCTTAGTGCCCCATCTCTTTTGATCGCGAAAGCCGTAATTTTACACTACTGAACGCTCTCTCTCAATTGTACTAAGGTAGGATCTTCATATTGCCGTGCTTTTACCTCGGTTACCAAAGATGATTCTGACGTATTCTGATAGTAACACCTCCATCCTCAGAGTCTAACAATCTGATTCTCATATTGGCTGGCTGATGAAGCTCTTTAGTCAACCCCTGTCTACTTGCCTCAATGTGTACTAGGATTCCCATTGACTTACGACTGAGAGCGTCTGCCACAACATTGGCTTTACCCGGATGGTACAATATCTCGACATCGTAATCTTTCAGTAATTCAAGCCACCTACCTACGCTGCCTCATATTCAACTCCTTCTGCTTGAAGATGTATTGTAATCTTTTGTGATATGTGTAGATGTCAACATGGACACCGTATAAGTAGTGCCGCCAAATCTTCAAAGCATATATTACTGCATCCAATTCCAAATCATGAGTCGGCTAATTATTTTCATGCTTCTTTAATTGTCTTGATGCATAAGCAATCACCTTCCGACGTTGCATCAATACGCACCCCAAACCTACACCTGAAGCATCACACCACATACCCTTCTGTTCCGTCTGGGAGAGTAAGTACTAGCGTGGAGGTCAACCGATTCTTCAGCTGTTGGAACCTATGTTCACAAGCATCGGACCATTGGAACTTGGTAGCTTTCCGTCTCAACTTAGTCAATGGGGCTGATATAGAGGAAAACCCTTCTACAAACCTCCTATAATATCGTGCTAGCCCTAGAAAAGTGCGGACTTCTGACGGTGTTGTAGGTCTTGGCCAATTTTTCACTGCATCGATCTTTTGAATGTCAACACTAATACCCTCGTCAGATATCACATGGCCAAGGAATGCTACTGAGTTTAGCCAGAATTCACATTTTGAGAGCTTAGCATACAACTTACAATCCCGAAGGGTCTGTAATACTATTCGCAAGTGGCCCGTATGTTCTGTCTCTGAACGAGAATACACCAGAATGTCATCTATGAATACAATCACGAATACATCGAGATAGGGCCTGAATACACTATTCATGAGATCCATAAAAGCTGCTGGGGCATTTGTTAGCCCGAACGACATTACCAAGAACTCAAACAGGTCGTCAATCCTTGGAAGTGGATATTTGTTCTTTATAGTAAACTTATTCAACTGTCGACAATCAATACTCATCCTTAATGACCCGTCTTTCTTCATACAAACAAGACTGGCACACCCCAAGGTGAAGTGCTAAGCCTAATGAAGCCCTTATCCAGCAAGTCCTTCAATTGCGCCTTCAACTCTCGCAACTCTGCCGAGGCCATCTGTATGGAAGGATAGAGATCGGTTGAGTGTCAGGCAACACATCAATGCTAAACTCTATCTCCCTTTCAGGAGGAAGACCTGGGAGTTCATCTGGGAAAACATCTGGAAATTCATTGACCACGGTGATTGATTGTAGAGTAGGCGGCTTTGCCTCCGCATCCCTAACGTGAACGAGATGATAAATGTAACCCTTTGAGATCATCTTCCTTTCCTTAAGAAAGGAAATAAACATACCTTTCGGCGTAGCAATGTTCCCCTTCCATTCGATGACAGGTTCACCAAGAAACTGAAACCTAACCATCTTCGTACGACAATCAACATTTGATAGCACGAGGCCAACTAGTCCATTCCCATTATCACATCAAAATCAACTATTTCTAACTCAAATAAATTCGCCGAGGTTTGACGACTACAAATCATCACTGTACAACCTCTATATACCCTTCTAGCAATCACTGATTCTCCTATCGGAGTAGATATCGCAAGTGGTTTACTTATTAATTCAGGTTTGACGCCAAACTTATTAGCCACAAAGGGTGTAACATATGATAATGTAGATCCCGGACAATCAACGCATACACATCATAAGAAAAAAAAGACAATATACCTGTAACAACATCCGGAGATGACTCGAGATCCTGTCGACCTACTAGAGCATACGTTCGATTTTGAGTACCACTCGAACTCGTCACTGCACCTCTACCTCTACCACGACTTGTCGACTGCTGAAAACCCCGTGCTGGAGGTCGAACTGATAAGGAAGAATCAGCCACAAATCCAGTCGGCTGAGCCATACCACCACCTCCTATGTTACAACAATCCCGCCTCATATGGCCAGGCTATGCGCAAGAATAGCATGCATCAGAACCTCGACGGCACAGTCCAAAGTGGGCCTTGCCGCACTTATCACAACGAGGTGTTGGTGGTCACGTCTGACTTGTATCCCTATGATATTGTGAGCCTGATGCCTGTGAACTCTGACCTGAACCAGATAGGTAAATTGATCATACTGGGGCCTCTGAAAGCGTGGAGGAGCACTAGCTAGAGGTGGCGCCAAACTCCTCGAAGAATGGGGCCTGACACTACCTCTGAAGTCACTAGAATACCCTGCAAATCTTGCCCTCTTATGCTAGCCCCTATCCTGCTCCCTGTCTGCTCTTTGCTGGCGCTTACGATCCTCTAATGTCTGGGCATAAGCCTGAATACGGGAAATATCCATGCCCTCTATCAAGGAGGCTGTCGTGCACTCATTTATCAGATGTGGTCCCAATCCGTTCACGAACAGGTGCACCCTATCGCTCATCTCGGCCACTATACAGGGAGCATACCTTGCTAAAGAATCAAACTGCATACTATACTCTCGCACACTGATATTACCCTGTCGAAGGTTCAAGCACTTATCAGCTCTAGCTCGTCGTATCTCAACTGGCAGGTAGTGACGAAGAAAGGCCTCAGAAAATTCCTTCCACATAGATGGAGGAGCGTTCAGACCCTGGATCTTTCCCAACTATCATACCAAAAAACTGCTAAATCCCGTAACCGATAAGAAGCCAACTCTACTTCCTCTGTATCACTAGCATGCATAACCTATAGTGTACAATGAACCTGAACAATAGAAGTCTGTGGGTCCTCCTTGGGGTCTAATCCGGTAAAGACTGGAGGATCTAGATTAATAAAATCACAAACTCTCGCACTAACCGGTTTATCAGTAGCACCGGTATTCTACTTCTGAACCTGAGCAGCTACCAAGCTAGTCAACAATTGTGCGCCCTTCATGGGTGAAACTCTGAGCGATACCTTCTCCTCCAGCATGTAGGCAATATCACAAACCTTTCGATCCGCGTAACTCTTCTGTCTATACTGTGCCGTGTGAATCCGATCTTGAATCAACTTAACCTTTTCCAAAGCATCATGAACCAAGTCAATACCCAATAGCCTAGCCTCACCCGACTAAAACAAACCAACCCGACACTGACATCGCCTCCCATACAAGGCCTCATACGGAGCCATCTAAATACTTGATTGGTAGCACTTGTTCTAGGCAACTCTATGAGCGGTAGAAACTGATCCCAAGAGCCCCCGAAATCCACGACACAAGCGCGTAGCATATCCTCTAATATCTAAATGGTGCGCTCGGACTGTCCATCTGTCTGAGGGTGGAATGTTGTACTAAACTCAACGCGTGTTCTTAACTCTCGATGCACTACTCTCCCAAACTGCTATGGAAACTACGTGCCCCGATCTGAAATAATAGACACCGGCACACCGTGAAGGTGAACAATCTCGCGAATATAGATCTCAGCCAACTGCATCGAAGAATAGGTAGTCCCAACTGGAATGAAATGCATGGAGTTAGTCAACCGGTCCACAGTCACCCAAATAACATCAAACTTATTCAAAGTCTGTAGGAGCCCAACTACGAAGTCCATGGTGATACAGTCCTGCCGGATGAATGGAATACTGCGAACTATGGGTCTCCTCAAGAATCAACTCATGTAACCCATCTACATTGGGCAAATAAATCTGACCCTGCATCGGTAATACCCCATCATCCCCAATACAAACCTCCTTGGCATCACCGTTCTGTACCGTGTCCTTAAGGACAAGTAAATGGGGGTTGTCATATTGATGTCTCTGATGTGATCATATTTTGAAGACCGAGAAACTACACAAACTAGAACCGGACTAGGCTCCGAAACGTTTAACCTCACGAATTGATAGGCCAAGGCCTGAACATCTTATGCAAGCAGTCGCTCACCAACAGGAATATATGCAAGGCTACCCATACTCACCTCCTTTCTACTCAAGGCATCGGCCACCATATTGGCCTTCCTTGGATGATACAAAATGATAATATCATAGTCTTTTAACAGCTCCAACCATCTTCGCTACCTTAAATTTAAATCCTTTTTCTTGAACAAGTGCTAAAGAAACTAATGATTTGTAAATATCTCAAAAGACAGGCCGTAGAGATAATGCCGCCAAATATTCAATGCATGAACAATCGCTGCCCACTCTAAATCATGAATGGGGTAGTTCTTCTCATGAGGCTTCAACTCGTGTGAAGCATAATCAATCGCTATACCCTCCTCTATCAAGACACACCCAATAACAAATACGAGAAGTATCACAATACATTGTACAAGAACTTGATGCTGAAGGAAAAACTAGAACTGGAGCTGTGGTCAAGGAAATATTGAGCTTCTAAAAGATCTCCTCACACTCATCGGACCTCCTAAAAATGGGGCACCCTTCTGGGTCACCCTGGTCAAAGGCGCTACAATGGAGGAGAAACCCTCCACGAAGTGGTGATAATATCCGACCACGCCAAGAGAACTCCGAATCTCAGTAGCTGAAGATGGTCTGGGCCAACTCTGAACCGCCTCAATCTTCTTCAGATCCACCTTGATCCCCTCACTGGACACCATGTTCCCTAAGAACGCCACCGAACTGAGTCAAAACTCACACATAGAGAATTTAGCATAATGTTTCTCCTCCCTCAATGTCTGTAGTACAATCCTCAGATGTTGTGCGTGCTCCTTCTAGCTATGTGAGTACACTAGAATATCATCATAAATACTATAACAAACAAATCAAGATATGGCTAGAATACATTATTCGTCAGAAGCATGAATGCTGCTGGGGCATTGGCCAGCCCAAAAGACATCACAAGGAACTCATAGTGACCATAGTTGGTCCTGAATGCCGTCTTCAGAATATCCGAGTCACAAATCTTCAATTGGTGATGCCCAGACCTCAAATTAATCTTAGAGAACACACTGGCTCCCTAAAGTTGGTCAAATAAGTCACCAATTCGCTGCAAAAGATATTTGTTATTAATTGTAACTTTGTTCAACTGCTTATAGTCAATGCACATCCGCATAGTACCATTCTTCTTCTTCACAAACAGAATCGGTGCACCCTAAGACGACACACTAGGCCTAATGAACCCCTTATCAAGAAGCTCCTGAAGCTGCTCTTTCAATTCCTTCAACTTTATTAGTGTCAAACGACACGTAGGAATAGAAATGGATTGAGTGCCCAGCACCAAGTCGATATTAAACTCAATGTTCCTGTCAAGTTGCATGCCCGGCGGTTCTGCAGGAAACACATCTAAAAAGTCTCGCACTACCAAAATCGAATCAATGGTAGGAGTATCAACACCAACATCCCTCACAAAAGCCAAATACGACAAACACCCCTTCTCAACCACCCGTTGGGCCTTCAGATATGAAATCACCCTATTAGGACCAAAATTCTAGAGAACCTCTCCACTCGATCCTAGGTAACCCCGGCATCACCAATGTCACGGTCTTAACATGACAATCAAGAATACCATGACATGGAGACAACCGATGTATGCCAGAATCACATTAAAATTATCCAGACTAAGCAATAAGAGATCAACTCTAGTCTCCATTCCCCCAATGGTCACCACACATGACCGATACACACGATTCACAATAATAGAATCGCCCGCCGGGATAGATAGAGGAACAGGTGAAACTAAGGACTCATGGGGCATTTCCAAATAACGAGAAAACTACAATAATACATATGAATAAGTGGAACCAGGATCAAATAATACGAAAGCATCCCTGTTGCGTACTGAGACAATACCTGTGATCACTGCATCAGAAGCAACAACCTCTGGTCTGGCAAGGAAAGCATAGCAACAAGCTTGATCGCCACCTGATCAGCCTCCCCCTATAGGGCGACCTCTAGTTGCCTGAGCCCCACCCCGAGCTGCCTGAGCGGGTGGTGAAGTAAATGGTACGGAAATCATAACCTGACCCCTCTACTGAACTAGATCTCCCAAGAGAGGGGGACAATATCTTCTCACTTGTCCAAATTCCCCAGACTTGTAGAACCTCCGATCCGTCAATGGTGGTGGAGGTTGAATCGTACTGATAGAGCACGAGATGAACTATGAGTTGAGAGGGAACTTAGAGATGACTGACCCAGATGAGCACTATATGAACCATGGCTAGCTGATGCACCACGATGAACTGGATGAGCCACATGAGTGAGCCTATAACGGGGACCCCTACTGTGGTGGGACTTTCCTCAAGAAGAAACACTACTAAAACCACATGAACGATGAGGCCTCATGGCATCCCTCTGCTCACACTCCAAACTATGGACCTACTCTAGCCGACTAGCAATATCAACCACCTCGTCGAACCTAGCACCTTATGCAATCTCTTGAGTCATGATGAAACGCAGTCCATAGTTGAGGCTATCAATGAACTCCTAATCCTCCCCTCTCCGTGGGAACCAACTATATCCCGTGACGAGCCAAATCTGAAAATCTCATCTAATACAGGCTTGTTGATATACCCTTCTAGCATAGCTACTCAAACTGCCTGTGCAACTCCTCCTTGCGGGTCTGTGGAACAAATTTCTCTAAGAGAGATCTGAGAACTCATGCCATGTAAATGGTGCAGCGCCGGTTGGCCTGCTCAACTAATAGTCCTCCCACCATCTGATGGCTGCCCGTAAGAGCTGAAGAGTAGTAAATGAGACTCCTCTAGTTCTCCCACAATCTGAAGGCTGAGCATCCTCCATCTCAGCCCCACTGAACTCTAGAGGCCCGAGTTTCCCAAACCACTCTAGTCTCTTCTGCTCCTCGTCACTCATAGGTGGACCAACCGGGGCCTGAGCCGCTGTAACCGGTTAGGCTGGTAGTATAGCCGAAGGCTGAAGTCCCTGGACACCCTGCTCTAGAATATAGGTGGCACGAGTCTAAGTAACTCCGCTGTCCTGAGAAGTGGCTGGTACGGACAGAACTGAAATCGCCTGAGCAAGGCTAGGGCATGCAGTCAATATATGGGCCAGAGCCTCCTGAAGGTCTGGAATCACAATGGGCACAGCTGGTGCCTGAGCTGGTCCCACTAGCTCAACCGCTTCTGGTATATGCTCCTGAGCTAGAGCTACTGGTGGATCCTAATGTGGTGCTCTAGGTTCTGTACGAGTTGCACCTTGGGCTCAACTACGGCCCTAGCCTCTTGCGTCCCTTAATGGTTGTACTGTTGACCGTCTGCCTGATCCGGTAGCATGTGTCCTCATCGTCTTTGAGAGAATAGAATAATAGAAGTGTAGTTTCCGAAATCAACAAATTCGCACAACGAGAATAGAAGAAAGTGAGGATTTCCTAATGGTTCGGTAGCCTCTCGAAGATCAGTACAGACGTCTCTGTATGGGTCCGCAAGACTATACTAAACGTGCCCATGACTCGTGAGACTTATGTAACCTAGCCTCTGATATCAACTTGTCACGACCCAATCTCAACATATCAGGATGGCTCTTATCACAGTACTAGGAAAGCCGACAAGATGTATTAAGTTTAATAGTGAAAAATCTCATAATAACCGATAAGAATAACTGCGTCTCAAATACAAATTTCCCCAAATCTGGGTGTCCCCGAGTACATGAGGTACGAAAGGAGGAGAGTCGAGGTTTGCGGACGCTAAAGCAGCTATCTCAAAAGCCACCAAGCAGGTAATACTTCATCTCTAGCAACCACTGGGTCCAGATGTACCTAGATCTTCACACGAAGTGCAAAGTGTAGTATGAGTACAACCGACCCAATGTACTCAAAATGTAACAGGACTAACCTTGGGCTGACAGCAATGACGAGCTTAGAAAAGGTGCAGTCCAAATCTAGATAATAATAGTACAAATATGATAAGAAAGTGACAGTAATAACTCAGAGATATCTCATAATTAGTTTGTACATAGTTTATAAATGTAGAAATGCTTTCAAGTTTAACAGTATAAGCTCAACATTGATAAATATGCTAAGTATGACTTATATGAGTAATGTTACATCTCTATGTTTACAAGTCAAATGTGCATGTCACATGTAATGCATCCCAATGATAAACACATATACTCACTCTCTTAGAGTACTCAATCTGACTGTCACAACTCTCACTCATCACACTCAACCACTCAGCATTGTATGGTACATGCGATCATAGCTGGTATGTCAGACTCCAGAGGGGCGGATCCGGCCCAAGTGCTAATAAAGCCAATATGGCCTGTTGTGGCGTGCATCCTGATCCCATAATAATAGATAAATCCTATAAGGCCCAATGCGGCGTGCACGCGGATCCATAATAATAATATATATAAAGCCAAGAAGGCCAGCTGCTGCGTGTTGCCCGACCCACAACCTCACTCACAAAACGGCTCTCAGACCCCAACTAAGTCATCAACTCTCCAGTCTCTTGGGCTCTAAACTCTCATGCCAATCAACCCAAACAATGATACATGACGTAACACTAAATGACAACAAAGATTAAGATATGATATGCAAATAATGGATGTGACTGAGTACATAATTGCAATTTAAGCAACTAATTCAACAGTAGAAATAACCCAAGTGGGTCCGAACAAAATAAGCATATTGCCTAAGCATGATTTCTGGCTTGGATTGCAGCTCGATTACTCTAACACGTAGAAATTACATGAATAGCAATAAGGTTTGATAACTACACGGTACCAAGGAAACAACGAAGTCACAATTACCGCGGTGCATGTCCACACGCCCATCACCTAGCATGTCCGTCAACTCAAGATCAACCACATAACATGTATTTTTGGATTCATGCCCTTAGAACCTAGTTTAGAAGTGCTACTTACCTCAAACCGCACAAATCCTTACTCCAACAAGCCCTTTCTCGCGAATCGGCATCCGAACGACTCGAATCTAGCCACAACCAACTTAATACAAGCAATATTGATTCCATATGATAAAGCTATATTCTTTAAGCAAAGTCAAAAAGTCAACCCCGGGCCCACGTCTCAAAATCCGATAAAATTTACTAATTCCAAACACCCATTCAATAACAAGTCCAACCATACAAAAATCCTTCAATTCCGACCTTAAATCACCTTTCAAATCCTCAAAGTATACTTTATGAAGTTTCTAGAATTTTTCCCAATTTTTCCAATCCAAAACACAAATTAAATGGTAAAACCAAGTATAGATTCATATATATTAACCAAATCCGCGTTCGAATCACTTACCCCAATCAACTCCCCCCTTCAAGAATTGCCCAAAACCGAGGTCAACAAGTCAAAATATGAAATAATAACTCTAATCCTCGATTTGGGATTTTAAATCTGCTGCCCAGATGTCCTTCTTCGAGAACGCGAAAAGTGCCTCGCGTTCGCGAAGCACAAAATTCAACTGCACGGAAACTCCTCTTAAGCAAACTCGAAGTCTCTCTCTGATGCGATGTCCAATGAACCTATGCCTACGCGATTGCGAACCGTCTCTCGCGAAAGAGAAGGCTTACAAGCCCGGTGTCCTACCTGCCTCCTCCTTCGATGCGAACGCGAGCCCCTTCTTATGATCGCGATGCACAATTTCCCTATACCTTCATGAACACAAGGTCTTCTTCGCAAATGCGAAGAAAACTTCACCTTCCTCCTAGATACACCTCGCGAACGCGAGACCTCTCTCGTGAATGCATAGAAGGAAACCAGACACCAAAAATTCTGCTATTTAACAAGGCCACAATCAATCAGTAAACAATCTGAATCTCACCGGAGATCCCCGGGACCCCATCCAAACATACCAACACATCTTAAAACATTATACGAACTTAGTTGAGTCCTCAAATCACATCAAACAACATTAAAAAATGAATCGCACCCCAATTCAAGCCTATTGAAACAAATGGATTTCCAACTTCTCTGATCGATGCCGAAACCTATCAAACCAACTCCGATTGACCTTAAAATTTGCACCCAAGTCACAAATGACACAAAAGAACTATTCCAACTTCCGAAACCAAAATTCGAGCGTGCTAAAAACCTAGTCAACTCTCGGTCAAACTTCTCAACTCTCCAAACATCTACTTTTCCAACTTTCACAAATACATGCCAAAATGACCTATAAACATCCAAATCAATATCTGGACACACTCCTAAGTGTAGAATCACACTATCAGAACCATCTAAACTCCATTGTAGAGTCATTTACACATAAGTCAACATCCGATCAACTCTTCCAACTTAAGCTTCCATGCTAGGGATTAGGTGTCCCAATTCATTCTGAAACATCTTGGAACAAACCAACTACACCGGCAAGTCACATAACAACAAACAATCATAGAATAAGCAATATATGGGTGAACAAGGCTACAATACACGAAAAAATCGGCCGGGTCGTTGCAACCATCAACACAACAAAACATGAGATATCAACTCAACGTAGGTAAAATCCATCTGGACAATCAAATCGTCAAATAATAATAAAGGCATAGGATAGCATGTTATATGCAACGTGAAAACATATAAAATGTATGATAAAGAATAAAGAAAGAATGCACATGATTAAGAATACCACCTTTATATCGCCACATGAATATCAACAGTAAAATGCCACCCTTATATTTCACATAATATCAACAGTGAAATGCTACCCTTATACTCTGCACAAGATCAACAGTAAAATTCCACCCTTATACTTTACACAACATAATCAATCACAACAATTATGGTATACATCAACAATCATGTATAAATCCTTGTGCATAACAATTCACAACAAAGACCTTGTACCCTAACAATAACAATTTTATCACAACTACACGGCAAAGACCCTGTGCCACAATAATAGGTGCACGACAAAGCCTTGTGACACAATAATAGGCCCGACAAATACCTTGTTTCCTAACAGTAGTAATATCACAATATCCGCGTGGCAAAAACCCTGTGCCATCACCTTATTCCATATCTGAAAACCATATGCAGTGATGAATACATATAAATGAAAAAATAGCATTTATGATGCACATGGACCGAGAAATAACCATGCATAGATCCGTGTATGTATACAAAGGTTGATCCCTAGGTAGGATGTATACCTATATGTATGTATAACCATGGACACAAAATGTAATACGTCACCCAAATGATCTTCGTATCCCAAAAAAGTATCAAAAGTTGTTTCATAGTCTTTAACGTTAAAAAAACATACGTAGTCATACTTCAATTAAAGGCATAACATAAGAATAAAAAGTATGTGTTTGCGTTCATAACATACGTCTGACTACATCTAAAGCAAGTATAACAACAATATCGAGAATAGTTCATCATGCTCAAATTAAGGTACCATTAGCCTCACATTAGCTCTAGCATGGTCTATTGTGCTCGCATAGTAAATTAATTGAATAATGCAATGAATCAAGCATAACACAACCAAACAAGGCATAGAGTAACATACAATCTTCCCCGAGCATGAATACCCATGGCACATATATATAGGCTCGTCACCTCACATATACATCACCTCCTATGTAGCAAATAATATCATTTAGTAAGAAAACTTTCCTGAATAAAGCTAGGCAAGACCCTTACCTTATCCGAGCTAGTCCAAAGCTCCAAAATAACATTTCCTTGAGAAATCACCTCTAACCAGTTCAAATCTTGCTACACGTCAACCAAGTAAGTAAACCAATGTCATAGGAAGTAATCCAAATAATAAAGCCTCAATCATTGAAGAATTCAACAAAAGTCGACCTCGGGCTGTGTGCCTGAATCCTAGAACCAATAGCAGAATCCGATCACACATAATATGTCCAGTCCAAGTATATGATTAGATTCCAAAACCGAGTCCATAACGATACTTAAATCCCAAAAATATATTTTCTCAAAGTGTAGGAAAACCTACAAATTTCATCTCAAAATTCCATCTTTTGGGTGTAAATAATTCATATAGATTCTTGAAACGATACCAATGGGTAGAAATCACTTATCCCAAAGTCTTGTATGAAAAATCTCCCTCTCAAAGCACAGGGTTTAAAATATGATAAATGAGCTCAAAATATCAAAATACACAACTTAAATCCAGCTGCATATCTCACATTTGCGACTAGCGCCTCATAAATGCGACCCTCGCAAAAGTGATCAGATGCTCGCAAATGCGAACCCCTTATGACCCAGCCAATAAATCAAATGTAATACTTCACAAATGCGAAGTCATCCCGGTAGTCGCAAAAGCGACCCACACCGTCGCAAATGCGAACAAAATCTCGAAACCCTACAGTTGCAAATGCAACTCGCAAACTCGCCAATGCGAAACCCTCCCAGTTCAACCGTGTCGCAGAAGCTACAACATCCTCACAGATGCGATGGTCACGTTTGCAACCCCCTCATTGCAAATGGAAGAACCAGAATCAGTAATACAAAAACCATCCGAAAAGATCTGAAACTACCCCGAATCACACCTGAGGCCATCGAGACCCTGTCCAAACATACCAACAAGTCCAAATACATCATCCAAACTTATCAAAGGCTCAAAAAATCACAAATAACATCAAAACCAAGAATCGAAGATCAAATCATTCTCTTAACTTTTTAACCTTCAAACATACGCCAACCCCTTCGTATCACACTTAAACATTGCGGATCATGACCAAACTTTGCACACAAGTTTCAATCAACAAAACGAGCCTATACAATGTCTCAAAACAATAATGGGGGCCAAATAACACCAAAGTCAACTCCCGGTCAAACGTATGAACTTTCCAATTTTTCAAATTGCCAATTTTCGATAAATAGAGCAAAAACATTCTAGGAACATCCAAATTCAGATCCAAACGTACACCCAAGCCCAAAATCACCATATCGACCTATTGGAATCATCAAATCACTAATCCATGGTTGTTTACTCAAAAGTCAAACCTTGGTCAACTCTTCCAACTTAAGACTTCCAAATTGAAAATCACTCTATAAAATCCATCACGAAAATCAAAACCAACCATGCATGCAAGTCATAAAGCACCATATGAAGCCACTCGAAGTCTCAAATCATAGAACGAAATGCTAGAACACAAAATGACTGGTCGGGGCGTCACATTCTCCCGCACTTAAACATACGTTCATCCTTGAGCGTGCCAAGAGTCGTTCTAAAATCATCATACACCTACCCATGGGTGATCCCACGTTGCCATAATCCATATAAGCCCATCAAAAAAATCCTAACTGAAGATTCTTCCTTTAACCTTATCTTACAACCCTTAGAACCAAATTCCAACTTCCAAAATTCCTTATAAGATCTGATTCTCACATAACTAATATACTTATAGCAATACCTTCAAACCAAATTAGCTGCCCATTACCTACCCGATACCGGTAATAAACCTCTTATTAAGTAAAACCTTGTGCCAAACCTTCGCAACACTACTAGTAATAAAAGAAACATGTAGGATTCCATAATCACCCATCAAATCAACACGTCACGGAGCTCTCACGCCTGACAAAGACCATTGCAAAATTCTAAGACTCCAACTCATATTACATTAATTCCAGGCCTAATAAACTTATCTCACCCCATACAAGCTGCTCGACTAATGGGCCATACCAAATGCCACCAAAAACCACATATGATGCAATCCGTGGACCCAAAAAATAACAACTCGAATCTAACCAAAGGTGGAAAGTTAACAAAAATTAGAGGACCGTCCAACAAGTTTGAAAAATACAACCGCAAAAGAACAATGCAATGATTCCATCCCACAAGAAAGAAGCAAGACACACGAGATAAGCATAAAGGATCATATCTGAACATAACACTACCGTGGGGTGTAAACAGATCCAAACATACCAGACCACATGGAATACCTATCGATCCATAATGTTCACAATAAACAACACATGTGTATCAACATCAAACACGCAAAGTGCATGACCATAACCATAGAGAAATAAATAACACAACATACCACAAACAAGATAAGCATGACTTAAGGTGAAATAAATAACTCAACTCCACAAGAACCGTCTCGCTCAAATCTCGTCACAAGGCCTAAACAGAACCACATCATGCGATTAAATAGCCAAGTAGACTCACAACCCGTCATAGCATGAGAGAGTAGAACATGAAGCATATCATTACATGAAGAGGATCAACTCTAACCGTTGGCACACCCCGGCAGTTGATGTGCTGTGTAAACAAACCTGATCCAATGTAGAATACATATTCTCATTAGGCCTACCAATGGGCACCAAAATCAATTTTCAATCATTGCAATAGGTAAATAAATTTCTGAAATTCTAGAATAACCTATCTGTACCACATACCATCAGTTGGCTAAATCTTAACATACATTCAAAGTCCGGAATCAAGGAATACTCTGTCTTTGAGAGGATCCAGTCTCCAGACCTCAAGGATACAGGATCTGCATATCTGACCTCCATCTCTCTTGCTCAAATGACTGATACGTCACTCATACACAATCATCTCATGAGAAGTACTCCAATAATTCTTCTGTACCACATAGTAAAAGTTGAACATCAACAGTCACCAATTATGCGATTTTTGTAGTACCAGTCAAGCATTCGCACATCATCACACAATGCATCTAATGCCATAGACACCCTCATCATGCGACACAAGATAATGTTAACATCCTCTTAAATGTCCTATTGTTTATAATCATGACCTTCCTTTCGAAATTGAACTGTAACCCTGTCCATGAAAATCTTAATCCCACACGGTGCACCACATCTATCATGCTAACATATGAAAGTGGGAGAATATCATAATTAATTCCGAATCAAAAGTAGGATAGACACTCCCATCAACCAGAAAACTTTCACTTAACCCAATCCTGGAGAATATCACAATATTCAACAAACCTTTCATGCCTCTAGAAGACATCAACCTCCAGCCGTGGTAAAAAATATCATAAACTCTTCGAAATCCATTAGTACATGACCAATCCATCAGAGATAAATCCATCTAAATCACCAAAATCACAAAGATTGGCCAAACCCAAAAATGACTCAAACTAAAAAGCTCTCTCTAAAGAGACCTTTTGTGAACCTGGAGCTATTTCTTTCTTCTCTCTAATACTGTAATGTAGGCTCAACAATTATATAGAAGTATTGCAAAGTCTTTAAACCATCCAATGCAAATCTCAAATATTAGTAATACAAAAATCTGGGAAAATCCTTAAATACCACATATGAATCTTGAACCCATTACAACCTTCTCGAGGGTCATTCACTGTGCCTTAATCTCCAATGCGCACCTAATATGTGTAGTATGACTTGTGCTCTACTAGCGCATGATTATCATAAAGTATCAAGCAAGCAATTCCTTTTCCTTGCACACTACAACCATAATGAATATCAAACCTAAATCATTCCCAAATCTCCATATACCCATAAAGTATGGTACATCTTTCATCCAGCAATTACCTTGCTCGAGTGATACTCGAAGACATCCCATTAAAGCTTTAACTAATCCATTAGTGTCCCTTAGTCCAGGAATTAATGTAACACATGAACATAATATCCAATCGTCGATAATAGACTTCCCACTTGGCTCGAAGCCATAAAGCACATCATGTGATAACCCACGAAGCTTTTCCTTCATAAATGCCATGATCTCGCATTGTTATTCATTTGAATTCATCATAATCTCATGTAGTATCAGTCATACAACACTCTCATCCATCTTCCAGGTGTATACTTATCTTCGTGATAGTCGTGCAAACTTCTTTAAGCGATCAAAACTCTAATCACAGCACATACATCCCACTACATAGAAGGAAATCTCTTTCCTAGAAACCTCATATGAATCACAGAACCTCAAACCTTCTAGCAGGAGATAACCTCCCTATTTATCCTCGATATGACATCCTCTATGACCCTAACATGATCACAACCACCATACAATTAATTAATCATCCCCACTCTACACTCGTTGACAAGATATAAGAATCTACTTCATTCCATAAATGAATGACTAAAAAATTCATCAACACATTCATAACTTAAGATTGTACAACACATCAAGTCAAAATTCAAGCATCCATAGCCCCCTGCATCCCAAGAAAATCCTTCACGTGATATTCAACCATATAAGTGTAGTCTTCATTCACATTGCCATCTAGCCACTGACCGAGCCATCAATTTCCCCACCAGGGACACTACCAGACATAACAGCCCAAAATCACATGCTTATAAAACTGAATCTGCCGCGCCCAAGCTGCGGTCTAAATCTAGCCTCAAGTCCAAAGGACTAGCCTACTTTCACAACATCGAGGCATGTCTTGCACCTCACCCACAACATCACAAGCCGTTGGTGTACAACAGATATCGGGTGCTCAATTTCACATATGAGTGAATGGAAAGAAATCGATGATATAAGCTTCAAGCTGAGTCAATATCGCATGATAAGGGAAGAAAGAAGGGGAAGTTTCCTAGATGCAATTTAGCCTCTCAAAGATAAGTATATACGTCATCATACTGATCCGCAAGACTCTACTAGACATTTTCTCGTGAATGGTAGAACCTATGAACTTAGAGCTCTGCTACCAACTTGGCACAAATTAAAAATTCTACCAAGTTATGATGACACCCAACCCAACCTACTTGGTAAGACAACAACAAAGTTACAACTATAATGATAAGTCAATAATACTAGTAATAAAGACTATAAAAGAATTCAATAGAACTATCCCAAAGACTAGTGGTACAAGTTATAAGCCACTTAGATTAGATTTACTATGCTTGTATGATGAATAAATATAACACTTGTGTAAAGTTTACATAAATAGAAATGAAGTCTTGTACTACCATGAACAAATAGTAGCTTGAATTAGGAACACAACTACAACTCCACTGCCAACCTTCGTCATCCATAGCAGCTCATCTCCAAGATCTGCACGGAAGGTACAAAAGTGTAGTATGAGTACAACCGACCCCATGTACTCAATAAGTATCTTGACTAACCTTGGTGAAGTATTGATGAGGTTTTTACGTCAATAGACACTCATTTGCATAACTTGTGAAGCTCAGTTATATGTACAATACAGAGAAATATCCAAAAAGACCAGAATAACAGATATCAATAACAAAGCTGCAACACTAGTAAAGATGATTAACCAATTACTCAGATCTAGAAAATACAACGTGCTCCAACTCTGCTCACTAAGAGTATGCACAAATTAGTGTGTGCTCAAATACTCCTACATGAATGAAGAGTGTTTGCACATAACCAAGATCTAAATCCGTATCAGTTTCTAGATACCATGTTTATGAGACTAATGTTTCAATGTATGGTGATAACTCTCTTTTTACATTAATCTAATGCACTATCAACTCAACAAAGCATGATATATGAAATCAACATAAGAAAAATCCATGACAAACAAATCGTCAAATAATAAGAGAGGTTTAGGATAGCATGTCAGATGAAGCATGAAAACATGTAAAATGCATGACAAAGCATAAAGAATGCATTTGCATGATCAAGAATGCCACCCTTATACTACCACATGAACATCAACAGTGAAATGACACCCTTATACTTCACACAACATCAATAATGAAATGCTACTCGTATACTTCGCACAACATCAACACTGAAATTTCACCCTTATACTTCGGACAACATAATCAATCACAACAGTCATCGTACCACAATCCATGTGTACGCCATCAAGAGAGAAACATGAGAGGGCGACTCTAGGGGGATAGATCGGTATCCTCACGCTGCACAGTATAAGGCCTCGTTCATAAAAATAGGCGCACGTCAAAGACCTCGTGCCTTAAAAATAACAATATCATCAAATTGCATGGCAAAAATCTTATGCCACAACAGTAGGCGCATGCCACATACCTCGTGCCCTAACAATAACAATATCACAATATCCGCATAGAAAAACCTTGTGCCATCACCGTAGCTCATATTCAAAAATCAAATGCAGTAATGTAGGCATATAAATGGGAAAATAAGCATGTATGATCCGCGTGGATTGAGATATAGCAATGCATGGATATGTCTATGTATACAAACGGTGATCCCTAGGTAGGATGTATGCATGGATGTGTATATGTATATAAGGGATGATCCCCACGTAGGATGTATACCTATATATACATATGACCATGGACCCAACATATAATACATCACCCAAATGATCATCAAGTCCCAAATCTGCGTCAAGAGCCATTTCATACTCTTTAACATGGGTAAGAAAACTCAAGTAGTCATACTTCAATTAAAAGCATAACACATGAATAACAAAAACATGTGTGTGTTCATAACATATATGTGACTATGTGTAAAGAAAGTACAACAACGATCTTGAGAATACTTCATCATACTCAAAATAAGGTACCATTGGTTTATTGTGTGCACGTGGTCAATTAACTGAATAACTCATAGAATCAAGTAGAACACATAACCAAAGAAGGTGTAGAGTAATCTTGAATTTACCTTGAACATGAATACCCATGGCACTTATGTGTACGCTCGTCACCTCATATATACATCACCCCCGCATGTATCAAACGATATCAATTAGTAGGAAAAATTCCCTCAACCAAAGCTAGGTAAGACGTATACCACATCCGGGCTAATCCAAAACTCCAAAATTGCAATTCCTTGAAAAATCACCTCTAACTGACTCAAATCTAGCAATACATCAACATGGAAGTCAAACAATACCATAGTAAGTAATCCCAATTGCTAAAGCCTTTATCTTTGAAGATTCCTCAAAAGCCAACTTCGGGCCCGAGTGCTCGAGACCCGGAAGCAATACCAGATGACACATAACTTGCCGAGTCCAAATATATGATTAGATTCCAATACCAAGTCCATATCGGTACTCAAATCCTATAAATACATTTTCTCTAACAATAGGAAAAACCCTAAACTTTATCTTAAAATTCCATGTTTTGGGAGTTAATAATTCATGTAGATTTTAGAAATGATATCAACTCTAGGTTTAAATCACTTACCCCAAAAGTCTTGTACGAAGATTCTTCATGAGAATCACCTCTATCCAAGCTTAGGGTTCAAAATATGAGAAATGAGCTCAAAATACTAAAGAACACAACTTCAATCCAGTTGCAGATGTCGCATTTACGACCAGAGGCTCGCAAATGTGACCCTTGCAAAAGCGATCACATGTTCCCAAATATGAACCCCATTTGACCCAGCCAATGTCGCAAACGTGACCAAGCAATTATGAAATGCAAATACCCCCGGCTGCTTGTCGCTTTTGCGACTCATACATTCGCAAGTGCAAAGAACCAGAACCAGTAATACAAAAACCATCCAAAAAGATCCTAAACCACATAGAATCACACTCGGAACCCCCACGACCCTTTCCAAAAAATACAAGTTCAAATACATCAATCCAACTAATCCAAAGACTCAAAAGACCATAAATAAAATCAAAACCAAAAAACGAAGATCAAACCGTTCACTTAACTTTCAAACCTTCATACATACGTCAAATGCATCTGAATCACACTTATACATTTCAGATCACAACTAAACTTTGCATACGAGTTTCAGTAAACGAAGCGAACCAATACAAGGCCTCAAAACCACAATAGGAGCGCAATAACACCAAATTCATCACCCTTGTCAAACATATAGATTCTTCGATTCTACAAATTGCCATCTTTTGACAATAAACCTTTTAAGAACATCCAATTTCAGATCCAAACATATGCCCAAGTCCAAAATCACCATATCGACCTATTAGAATTATAAAATCACCAACCCAAGGTTGTTTACTCATGAATCAAACCTTGGTTTCTTCAAACTTTTGGCTTCGTGTAATGATCCAGCAAGTCGTTTTGCCTATTTGGGCCTAGTTTCCTCATTTGATACTTCTTGTATGCTTGGATACTATTTTTAGACTTGCAGGGATTGTTGGTTTGGTTTGGAGAAGGTTTAAATCACTTACACGAAGATTCTCTATGAGAAATCACCTCTATCAATTCTCAAGGTTCAAAATATGAGAAATGAGCTCAAAATACTAAAGTACACAACTTCAATCCAGCTACAGATGTCGCATTTACGACTAGAGGCTCACAAATGTGACGCTTGCAAAAGCGATGATAGGTTCCCAAATATGAACCCTATTTGACCTAGCTAATATCCCAAATGTGACCAAACACTTATAAACTGCAAACTCCCCCAACTGCTGGTCACTTTTGCGACTCATACCATCACAAGTGTAAAAAACCAGAACCAATAATACAAAAACCATCCGAAATCGCATCGAATCACACCCGGCCCCCGCGACCCCATCCAATACAAACAAGTCCAAATACATCTTCCAAACTAAACCAAAGACTCAAAAGACCATAAAAAACATCAAAACCAGGAAATGAATATCAAACCATTCACTTAACTTTCTAACCTTCAAACATACATCGACCGCGTCTGAATCATACTTCTACATTTCAAATCACATCCAAACATTGAATACGAGTTTCAATAAACAAAATGAACCTATACAAGGCCTCGAAAACAACAATAGGAGCCCAAAAACACCAAAGTCATTACCCTTGTCAAACCTAAGGATTTTCCGATTCTTCAAATGGCCAACTTTTTCACAATAAACCTTTAAAGAACATCCAATTTCAGATCCAAACATATGCCCAAGTCCAAAACCACCATAGGAACCTATTAGAATTCTGAAATCACCAACCCAAGGTTGTTTACTCAAGAGTCAATCCTTGGTTAACTCTTCAAACTTAAGGCTTCCGGTAACGATCCGGCCGCTCGTTTTGTGTATTTGAGCCTAGTTTCCCCATTAGATACTTCTTGTAGGCTTGGTTATTATTTTGTGACTTGTAGGGATGTGTTCGTTTGGTTTCGAGAGGTTTAAATCACTTGACCCAAAGTCTCGTACGAAGATTCTCCACGATACATCACCTCTATACAAGCTTTGGGTTCAAAATATGAGTAATGAGCTCAAAATACTAAAGTACACAACTTCAATCCAACTGCAGATCTCGCATATACGACCAGATACTTGCAAATGTGACCCTTGCAAAAGCGATCACAGGTTCTCAAATATGAACCCCATCTGACCTAGCCAATGTTGCAAATG
Organism: Nicotiana obtusifolia; assembly: GCA_002018475.1. NCBI lineage: Eukaryota > Viridiplantae > Streptophyta > Magnoliopsida > Solanales > Solanaceae > Nicotiana > Nicotiana obtusifolia. The sequence goes on along the minus strand of MCJB01010776.1, from coordinate 53,988 downwards.
TGACCAAACACTTCTGAAATGCAAACTCCCCGAGTTGCTGGTCGCTTTTGGGACTCATGTAAAGAACCAGAACCAGTAATACAAAAACCTGCCGAAAAGATTCGAAACCAAATAAATCCTCCGAACTAATCCAAAGACTCAGAACACCATAAATAACATCAAAACAAAGAAACGAAGATCAAACCATTCACTTACCTTTCAAACCTTCAAACATACATCTAACGCGTTTGAATCACACTTATACATTTCAAATCACATCCAAATATTGCATACGAGTTTCAAATAACAAAATGAACCTATACAAGGCCTCAAAACCACAATAGGATCCCAATAACACAAAAGTCATCACCGTTGTCAAAACTATAGATTATCCTAATTGCCAACTTTCCACAATAAACCTTTTAAGGACATCCAATTTCTTATCCAAACATATGCGCAAGGCCAATATCACCATATGGACCTATTAGAATTATAATATCACCAACCCAAGGTTGTCTACTCAAGAGTCAAACCTCGGTTAACTCTTCAAACCTAAGGCCTCCTATAACGATCCAGCCGGTCGTTTTGTGTATTTGATCCTAGTTTCCCCATTTGATACTTCTTGTTTTCTTGGATATTATTTTTTGACTTGCAGGGATTGTTGGTTTGGTTTAGAGAAGGTTTAAATCACTTACCCTAATGTCTTGTACGAAGATTCTCCATGAGAAATCACCTCTATCCATGCTCAGGGTTAAAAGCATGAGAAATGAGCTCAAAATACTAAAGCACACAACTTTAATTGGTGACGCTTGCAAAAGCGATCACAAGATCCCAAATATGGACCCCATCAGACCTAGCCAATGTCGCAAATGTGGCGAAACACTTCTGAAATGCAAACTCCCCCAGCTGCTGGTTGCTTTTGCAGATCAAATGATCGCAAGTGCAAAGAACCAAAACCAGTAATACAAAAACCATCCGAAAAGATCCCAAACCACATCGAATCACACCCGGGACCCCCTCGACCCCTTCCAAAACAAACAAGTCCAAATACATCTTCCAAACTAATCCAAAGACTCAAAACTCCATAAATAACATCAAAACCAATAAACGAAGATCAAACCCTACACTTAACTTTGAAAACTTCAAAAATACGTCGAATGCGTCTGAATCGCACTTATACATTTCAAATCACATCCAAACATTGCATACGAGTTTCAAATAGTAAAACGAACTGATACAAAGACTCAAATCAACAATAGGAGCCCAATAACACCAAAGTCATCAACCTTGTCAAACCTATAGATTCTCCGATTCTTCTAATTGCAAACTTCCGACAATAAACCTTTTAAGGACATCCAATTTCTGATCCAAACAGATGCGCAAGTCCAAAATACCACATCGACCTTTTAGAATTATAAAATCACCAACCCAAGGTTGTTTACTCAAGAGTCAAACCTCGGTTATCTCTTCAAACTTAAGGCTTCCCGTAACGATCCAGCCGTTCTTTTTTTTTTTATTTGAGCCTAGTTTCCCCATTTGATACTTCTTGTATTCTTGGATATTATTTTTTGACCTGCAGGGATTGTTGGTTTGGTTTGGAGAAGGTTTAAATCACTTACCTCAATGTCTCGTATGAAGATTTCCCAAGAGAAATCACCTCTATCCATGCGCAGGGTTCAAAATATGAGAATGAGCTCAAAATACTAAAGTACACAACTTCAATCCAGCTACAGATGTCGCATTAACGACTAGAGGCTCGCAAATGTGACGCTTGCCAAAGCGATCACAGGTTCCCAAATATGAATCCCATCTGACCTAGGTAATATCCCAAATGTGACCAAACACTTCTGAAATGCAAACTCCCCTAACTGCTAGTCACTTTTGCGACTCATACCATCACAAGTGTAAAAAACCAGAACTGGTAATATGAAAACCATCCGAAAAAATCCGAAACTACATCGAATCACACCCAATACCCCCGCTACCCCATCCAAAACAAACAAGTCCAAATACATCTTCCAAACTAAACCAAAGACTCAAAACACCATAAATAACATCAAAACCAAGAAACGAATATCGAACCTTTCACTTAATTTTCTAACCTTCAAACATACATCGAACGCATCTGAATCGTACTTCTACATTTCAGATCACATCCAAACATTGCATACAAGTTTCAATAAACAAAACGAACCTATACAAGGCCTCGAAACAATAATAGGACCCCAATAACACCAAAGTCTTTACCCTTGTCAAACCTAATGATTCTCCGATTCTTCAAATTGCCAACTTTCGACAATAAACCTTTTAAGAACATCCAATTTCAGATCCAAACATATGCCCAAGTCCAAAACCACCATAGGCACCTATTAGAATTATAAAATTACCAACCCAAGATTGTTTACTCAAGAGTCAAACCTTGGTTAACTCTTCAAACTTATAGCTTCTTGTAACGATTCGGCCGGTCGTTTTTTGTATTTCAGCCTAGTTTCCCCATTAGATACTTCTTGTATGCTTGGTTATTATTTTGTGACTTGCAGGGATTGTTTGTTTGGTTTCGAGAAGGTTTGAATCGCTTAACCCAGAGTCTTGTACAAAGATTCTCCATGAGACATCACCTCTATACAAGCTTAGGGTTCAAAATATTAGTAATGAGCTCAAAATACTAAAGTACACAACTTCAATCCAACTGCAGATGTCGCATATACGATCAGAGACTCGCAAATGTCACGCTTGCAAAAGCGATCATAGACTCCCAAATATGAACCCTATCTGACCTAGCCAATGTTGCAAATGTGACCAAACACTTCTGAAATGCAAACTCCCCGAGATGTTGGTCGCTTTTGCGACTTATGTAAAGAACCAGAACCAATAATACAAAAACCTTCTGAAAAGATTCAAAACCACATCGATTCACACCTAGGACCCCCGCGGGCCCTTCCAAAACAAACCAGACCAAATACATCTTCCAAACTAATCCAAAGACTCAAAACACCATAAATAACATCAAACCTTCAAACATACGTCGAACGCGTCTGAATCACACTTATACATTTCAAATCACATCCAAACATTGCATACGAGTTTCAAATAACCAAAAAGAACCTATACAAGGCCTCAAAACCACAATAGGATCCTAATAACACCAAAGCCAGCACCGTTGTCAAACCTATAGATTCTCCGATTCTTCTAATTGCCAACTTTCGACAATAAACCTTTTAAGGACATCCAATTTCTGATCCAAACATATGCGCAAGTCCAAAATCAACATATGGGCCTATTAGAATTATAAAATCACCAACCCAAGGTTGTCTACTCAAGAGTCAAACCTCGGTTAACTCTTCAAACATAAGGCTTCCCGTAACGATCCAGCCGGTCGTTTTGTGTATTTGATCCTAGTTTCCCCATTTGATACTTCTTGTCTTCTTGGATATTATTTTTTGACCTGCAGGGATTGTTGATTTGGTTTGGAGGAGGTTTAAATGTCTTACTACATTTTTTTGTACGAAGATTCTCCATGAGAAATCACCTCTATCCATGCTCAGGGTTCAAAACATGAGAAATGAGCCCAAAATACTAAAGTACACAACTTCAATCCAGCTACAGATATCGCATTTATGACTAGAGGCTCGCAAGTGATACGCTTGCAAAAGCGATCACAGGATCCCAAATATGGACCCCATCATACCTAGCCAATGTCGGAAATGTGACCAAACACTTCTGAAATGCAAACTCCCCTAGTTGTTGGTTGCTTTTACGGATCAAACCATCGCAAGTGCAAAGAACCAAAACCAGTAATACAAAAACCATCCGAAAAGATCCCAAACCACATCGAATCACACCCGGGACCCCCGCGAGCCCTTCCAAAACAAACAAGTCCAAATACATCTTCCAAACTAATCCAAAGACTCAAAACACCATAAATAACATCAAAACCAATAAACGAATATCAATACATACACTTAACTTTGAAACCTTCAAAAATACGTCAAACGCGTCTGAATCACACTTATACATTTAGAATCACATACAAACATTGCATACGAGTTTCAAATAGAAAAACAAACCTATACAAGGCCTCAAAACCACAATAGGAGCCCAATAACACCAAAGTCATGACCCTTGTCAATCCTATAGATTCTCCGATTATTCTAATTGCCAACTTTCGACAATAAACCTTTTAAGAACATCCAATTTCATATCAAAACATATGCCCAAGTCCAAAATCACCGTAGGCACCTATTAGAATTATAAAATCATCAACCCAAGGTTTTTTACTTAAGAGTCAAATCTTGGTTAACTCTTCAAACTTAAGGCTTCCTGTAACGATCTGGCCGGTCGTTTTGTGTATTTGAGCCTAGTTTCCCCATTAGAGACTTCTTGTATGCTTGGTTATTATTTTATGACTTGCAGGGATTGTTGGTTTGGTTTCTAGAAGGTTTAATCACTTACCCCAATCTTTTGTACGAAGATTCTCCATGAGACATCACCTCTATGCAAGCTTAGGGTTAAAAATACGAGAAATGAGCTCAAAATACTACAGTACACAACTTCAATCCAACTATAGATGTCGCATTAACGACCAGAGGCTCGCACATGCGACCCTTGCAAAAGCGATCACAGGTTCCCAAATATGAACCCCATCTGACCTAGCCAATGTCGCAAATGTGCGAAACACTTCTGAAATGCAAACTCCCCCAGCTGCTGGTTGCTTTTGCGAATCATACCATCGCAAGTGCAATGAACCAAAACTAGTAATACAAAAACCATCCGAAAAGATCCGAAATCACATCAAATCACACCCGAGACCCCCACGACCTCTTCCAATACAAACAAGTCCAAATACATCTTCAAAACTAACCCAAAGACTCAAAACACCATAAATAACATCAAACCCAAGAAAAAAAGATCAAATCATTCACTTAACTTGGTTAACTGCTGGCTGCTTTAGCGACTCATGTAAAGAACCAGAACCAGCAATACAAAAACCATCCGAAAAGATCCCAAACCACATCGAATCACACTCGGGACCCTCGTGGCCCCTTCCAAAACAAAAAATACCAAATACATCTTCCATACTAATTCAAAGACTCAAAACACCATAGATAACATCAAAACCAAGAAACAAAGATCAAACTATTCACTTAACTTTCAAACCTTCAAACATATGTCGAACGTGTCTGAATCACACTTATAAATTTCAAATCACATCCAATCATTGCATAAGAGTTTCAATAAACAAAACGAACCTGTACAACGCCTCAAAACCACAATAGGAGACCAATAACACCAAAGTCATCACCCTTGTAAAACCTACGGATTCTCCCATTCTTCAAATTGCCAACTTTTGACAATAAACCTTTTAAGAACATCCAATTTCAGATCCAAACATAAGCGTAAGTCCAAAATCACCATATGGACCTATTAGAAATATAAAATCACCAACCCAAGGTTGCTTACTCAAGAGTCTAACTTTGGTTAACTCTTCCGACTTAAGACTTCCTGTAACGATCCGGCTGGTCACTTTGTGTATTTAAGCCTAGTTTTCCCATTTGATACTTTTTGTATGCTTGGATATTATTTCTTGACTTGCAAAAATTGATGGTTTCATTTCGAGGAGGTTTAAATTACTTACCCCAAAGTCTTCTACGAAGATTCTCCATGAGAAATCACCTCTATCCAATCTTAGGGTTCAAAATATGCGAAATGAGCTCAAAATACTACAGTGCACAACTTCAGTCCAGCAGCAGATGTCGCATTTACGACCAAAGGCTCGCCAATGTGACCCTTGCAAAAGCGATAACACGTTCCCAAATATGAACCCATCTGGCCTAGCCAATGTCGAAAATGTAACCAAACACACATGAAATGCGAACTCCCGCAGCTGCTGGTCGCTTTTGCGACTCGTACCATCGCTAGTGCAAAGAATCAGAACCAGTAATGTGAAAACCATCCGAAAAGATCCAAAAACCACATCGAATCACAACTGGGACCCTTGCAAGCCCTTCCAAAACAAACAAGTCGAAATGCATCTACCAAACTAATCCAAAGACTCAAAATACCATAAATAACATCAAAACCAAGAAACGAAGATCAAATCATTCACTTAACTTTCAAACCATCAAACATATGTCGAACGTGTTTGAATCACACTTATATATTTCAAATCACGTCCAAACTTTGCATACGAGTTTCAATAAACACAACGAACCCATACAAGGCCTCAAAACAATAATAGGAGACCAATACCACCAAATTCATCACCCTTGTCAAACCTATGGATTCTCCGATTCTTCAAATTGCCAACTTTCAACAATAAACCTTTTAAGTACATCCAGTTTCAGATCCAAACATATGCCCAAGTCCAAAAGCACCATATGACCTATTGGAATTACAAAATCACCAACCCAAGGTTGTTTATTCAAGAGTCAAACCTTGGTTAACTCTTAAAACTTAAGGCTTCCTGTAATGATCCGGCCGGTCGTTTTGTGTATTTGTGCCTAGTTTCCCATTTGATACTTCATGTGTGCTTGGTTATTCTTTTGTGACTTGCAGGGATTGTTGGTTTGGTTTCGAGAAGGCTTAAATTAGCTGCCCCAAAGTCTATGAAGATTCTCTATGAGAAATCACTTTTATCCAACTTAGGGTTCAAAATGTGAGAAATGAGCTCAAAATACTAAATTACGCAACTTCAATCCAGCTGCAGATGTTTCATTTATGACCAGTGGCTCGCAATTGTGACCCTTGCAAAAGCGATCACAGTTTCAAAATATGAACCCTATCAATCCACATCGAATCACACCCGGGACCCCTGCGACCTCTTCCAAAACAAACAAGTCCATATGCATCTACCAAACCAATCCAACGACTCAAAATACCATAAATAACATCAAAACCAAGAAACGAAGATCAAATCATTCACTTAACTGTCAAACCTTCAAACATATGTGGAACGCGTGTGAATCACACCTATACATTTCAGATCACATCCAAACTTTGCATAAGAGTTTCAATAAACAAAACGAACCTATACCAGGCCTCAAAACCACAATAGGAGACCAATAACACCAAAGTCATCACCCTTGTCAAACCTATGAATTCTCCCATTCTTCAAAGTGCCAACTTTCGACAATAAACCTTTTAAGAACATCGAATTTTAGATCCAAACATATGCCCAAGACCAAAAAATCACCATATGGACCAATTAGAATTATAAAATCACCAACCCAAGGTTGTTTACTCAAGAGTCTAACTTTGGTTAACTCTTCAGACTTAAGGCTTCCTGTAACGATCCGGCCGGTCATTTTGTGTATTTGAGCCTAGTTTCCCCATTTGATACTTCATGCGTGCTTGGTTGTTCTTTTGTGACTTGCAGGGATTGTTGGTTTGGTTTCGAGAAGGCTTAAATTAGCTGCCCCAAAGTCTATGAAGATTCTCTATGAGAAATCACTTTTATCCAACTTAGGGTTCAAAATGTGAGAAATGAGCTCAAAATACTAAATTACACAACTTCAATCCAGCTACAGATGTTTCATTTACGACCAGTGGCTCGCAATTGTGACCCTTGCAAAAGCGATCACAGTTTCCAAATATGAACCCTATCAATCCACATCGAATCACACCCGGGACCCCTGCGACCTCTTCCAAAACAAACAAGTCCATATGCATCTACCAAACCAATCCAACGACTCAAAATACCATAAATAACATCAAAACCAAGAAACGAGGATCAAATCATTCACTTAACTGTCAAACCTTCAAACATATGTGGAACGCGTGTGAATCACACTTATACATTTCAGATCACATCCAAACTTTGCATAAGAGTTTCAATAAACAAAACGAACCTATACCAGGCCTCAAAACCACAATAGGAGACCAATAACACCAAAGTCATCACCCTTGTCAAACCTATGAATTCTCCCATTCTTCAAAGTGCCAACTTTCGACAATAAACCTTTTAAGAACATCCAATTTTAGATCCAAACATATGCTCAAGACCAAAAAATCACCATATGGACCAATTAGAATTATAAAATCACCAACCCAAGGTTGTTTACTCAAGAGTCTAACTTTGGTTAACTCTTCAGACTTAAGGCTTCCTGTAACGATCCGGCCTGTCATTTTGTGTATTTGAGCCTAGTTTCCCCATTTGATACTTCATGCATGCTTGGTTATTCTTTTGTGACTTGCAAGGATTGTTGGTTTGGTTTCGCGAAGGTTCAAATTAGCTACCCCAAAGTCTATGAAGATTCTCTATGAGAAATCACTTTTATCCAACTTAGGGTTCAAAATGTGAGAAATGAGCTCAAAATACTAAATTACGTAACTTCATTCCAGCTGCAAATGTTGAATTTACGACCAGAGGCTCGCAAATGTGACCCTTGCAAAAGCAATCACGGGTTCCCAAATTTGAATCCCATCTGACCTTGCCAATGTCGCAAATGTAACCAGACATTTCTGAAATGTGAACTTCCCCAGTTGTGGGTCGCTTTTGCGACTCATACCATCGCTAGTGCAAGAAACTAGAACAAGCAATTTGAAAAGCATCCGAAAAGATCCGAAAACCATATCGAATCACACCCGGGACACCTGTGACCCCATCCAAAAAAAACAAGTCCAAATACATCTTCAAAACTAATCTAATGACTCAAAACACCAAAAATAACATCAAAACCACGAAATAAAGATCAAATCTTTCACTTAACATTCAAACCTTCAAACTTGTGTGGAACGCGTATGAATCACACTTATACATTTCAGATCCCATCCAAACTTTGCATACGATTTTAAATAAACAAAACGAACCTATACAAGGCCTCAAAACCACAATAGGAGACCAATAACACCAAATTCATCAACCTTGTCAAACCTATGGATTCTCCCATTCTTCAAATTGCCAACTTTTGACAATAAACATTTTAAGAACATCCATTTTCTGATCCAAACATATGACCAAGTCCAAAATCACCATATGGACCTATTAGAATTATAAAATCACCAACCCAAGGTTGTTTACTCAAGAGTAAAACCTTGGTTAATTCTTAATACTTAAGGCTTCCTGTAACGATCCGGCCTGTCGTTTTGTGTATTTGAGCCTAGTTTCCCTATTTGATACTTCTTGTATGCTTGGATATTATTTTTTGATTTGTAGGAATTGATTGTTTCGTTTCGAGAAGGTTTAAATCACTTACCCCAAAGTCTTCTACGAAGATTCTCCTTGAGAAATCACCTCTATCCAAGAATAGGGTTCAAAATATGAGAAATGAGCTCAAAATACTAAAGTACACAACTTCAATATAGCTGCAGATGTTTCATTTACAACCAGTGGCTCGCAATTGTGACCCTTGCAAAAGCGATCATAGTTTCCAAATATGAACCCTATCAATCCACATCGAATCACACCCGAGACCCCTGCGACCCCTTCCAAAACAAACAAGTCCATATGCATCTACCAATCTAATCCAAAGACTCAAAATGCCATAAATAACATATAAAGCAAGAAACGAAGATCAAATCATTCACTTAATTTTCAAACCTTCAAACATATGTGGAACACGTATGAATCACACTTATACATTTCAGATCACATCCAAACATTGCATAAGAGTTTCAATAAACAAAACGAACCTATACGAGGCCTCAAAACAACAATAGGAGACCAATAGCACCAAAGTCAACACCCTTGTCAAACCTATGGATTCTCCCATTCTTCAAATTGCCAACTTTTGACAATAAAACTTTTAGTAACATCCAATTACATATCCAAACATATGCCCAAGTCCAACAAATCACCATATGGACCTATTAGAATTATAAAATCACCAACCCAAGGTTGTTTACTCAAGAGTCAAACCTTGGTTAACTCTTAAAACTTAAGGCTTCCTGTAACGATCCGGCCGGTCGTTTGTGTATTTGAGCCTAGTTTCCCCATTTGATACTTCTTGTATGCTTTGATATTATTTTTTGACTTGCAGGAATTGATTGTTTCGTTTCGAGAAGGTTTAAATCACTTACCCCAAAGTCTTCTACGAAGATTCTCCCTGAGAAATCACCTCTATCCAAGCTTAGGGTTCAAAATATGAGAAATGAGCTCAAAATACTAAAGTACACAATTTCAATCTAGCTGCAGATGTTTCATTTACGACCAGTGGCTCACAATTGTGACCCATGCAAAAGCGTCCAAATATGAACCGTATCAATCCACATCGAATCACACTCGGGACCCCTGCAACCCCCTCCTAAACAAACAAGTCCATATGCATCTACCAAACTAATCCAAAGACTCAAAATACATAAATAACATCAAAACTAAGAAACGAAGATCAAATCATTCACTTAACTGTCAAACCTTCAAACATATGTGGAACGCGTATGAATCACACTTATACATTTCAGATCACATCCAAACTTTGCATATGAGTATCAATAAAGAAAACGAACCTATACCAGGCCTCAAAACCACAATAGGAGACCAATAACACCAAAGTCATCACCTTTGTCAAACCTATGGATTCTCCCATTCTTCAAATTGCCATATTTCGACAATAAACCTTTTTAGAACATCCAATTTCAGATCGAAACATATACCCAAGTCCAAAAAATCACCATATGGACCAATTAGAATTATAAAATCACCAACCCAAGGTTGTTTACTCAAGAGTCTAACTTTGGTTAACTCTTCAGACTTAAGGTTTCCTGTAACGATCCGGCTGGTCATTTTGTGTATTTGAGCCTAGTTTCCCCATTTGATACTTCATGTGTGCTTGGTTATTTTTTTGTGACTTGCAGGGATTGTTGGTTTGGTTTGAGAAGGTTTAAATTAGTTGCCCCAAAGTCTACGAAGATTCTCTATGAGAAATCACTTCTATCCAACTTAGGGTTCAAAATGTGAGAAATGAGCTCAAAATACTAAATTACGCAACTTCAATCCAGCTACAGATGTTGCATTTACGACCAGAGGCTCGCAAATGTGACCCTTGCAAAAGCAATCACAGGTTCCCAAATATGAATCCCATCTGACCTTGCCAATGTCGCACATGTAACCAAACAATTCTGAAATGTGAACTTCCCCGGCTTTGGGTCGCTGTTGCGACTCAAACCATCGCTAGTGCAAAATACTAGAAAAGGTAATTTGAAAACCATCCATAAAGATCCGAAAACCACATCGAATCACACCAGGGACCCCTGTGACCCCTTCCAAAACAAACAAGTCCAAATACCTCTTCAAAACCAATGTAATGACTCAAAACACCATAAATAACATCAAAACCACGAAACAAAGATCAAATCTTTCAGTTAACATTCAAACCTTCAAACTTATGTGGAACGCGTATGAATCACACTTATACATTTCAGATCACCTCCAAACTTTGCATACGAGTTTCAATAAACAAAACGAACCTATACAAGGCCTCAAAACCACAATAGGAAACCAATAACACCAAATTCATCAACCTTGTCAAACCTATGGATTCTCCCATTCTTCAAATTGTCAACTTTCGACAATAAACATTTTAAGAACATCCATTTTCTGACCCAAACATATGACCAAGTCCAAATCACCATATGACCTATTAGAATTATAAAATCACCAACCCAAGGTTGTTTACTCAAGAGTCAAACCATGGTTAACTCTTAAAACTTAAGGTTTCCTGTAACGATTCGGCCTGTCGTTTTGTGTATTTGAGCCTAGTTTCCCCATTTGATGGTTCTTGTATGCTTGGATATTATTTCTTGACTTGCAGGAATTGATTGTTTCGTTTTGAGAAGGTTTATATCACTTACACCAATGTCTTCTATGAAGATTCTCCCTGAGAAATCACCTCCATCCAAGCTTAGGGTTCAAAATATGAGAAATGAGCTCAAAATACTAAAGTACACAATTGAGACCTTGGCTGCAGATGTTTGATTTACGACCAGTGGCTCGCAATTGAGACCCTTGCAAAAGCGATCACAGTTTCCAAATATGAACCCTATCAATCCACATCAAATCACACCCGGGATCCTTGCGACCCCTTCCAAAACAAACAAGTCCATATGCATCTACCAAACTAATCCAAAGACTCAAAATACCGTAAATAACATCAAAACCAAGAAACGAAGATCAAATCATTCACTTAACTGTCAAGCCTTCAAACATATGTGGAACGCGTATGAATCACACTTATACATTTCAGATCACATCCAAACATTGCATAAGAGTTTCAATAAAGAAAACGAACCTATACCAGGCCTCAAAACCACAATAGGAGACCAATAACACCAAAGTCATCACCCTTGTCAAACCTATGGATTCTCCCATTCTTCAAATTGCCAACTTTTGACAATAAACCTTTTAGTAACATCCAATTTCAGAACCAAACATATGCCCAAGTCCAAAAAATCACCATATGGACCTAATAGAATTATAAAATCACCAACCCAAGGTTGTTTACTCAAGAGTCTAACTTTGGTTAACTCTTCAGACTTAAGGCTTCCTGTAACGATCCGGCTGGTCATTTTGTGTATTTGAGCCTAGTTTCCCCATTTGATACTTCATGTGTGCTTGGTTATTATTTTGTGACTTGCAGGGATTGTTGGTTTGGTTTCGAGAAAGTTTAAATTAGTTTCCCCAAAGTCTACGAAGATTCTCTATGAGAAATCACCTCTATCCAACTTAGGGTTCAAAATGTGAGAAATGAGCTCAAAATACTAAATTACGCAACTTCAATCCAGCTGCAGATGTTGCATTTACGACCAGAGGCTCGCAAATGTGACCCTTGAAAAAGCAATCACAAGTTCCCAAATATGAACCCTATCTGCTAACCAATGTAGCCAATGTAACCAAACACTTTTGAAATGCAAACTCCCCCAGCTGCTGGTCGGTTTTGCGACTCATACAATTGCAAGTGCAAAGAACCAGAACCAGCAATACGAAAATCAATCGAAAAGATCTTAAACCACATCAAATCACACCCGGGACCCCCGGGACTCCTTCCAAAACAAACAAGTCCATGTACATCTTCCAAACTAATCCAAAGAATCAAAACACCATAAATAACATCAAAACCAAAAAAAAAGATCAAATCATTCACTTAACTTTCAAACCTTCAAACATATGTCGAACGCGTCTGAGTCACACTTATACATTTCACATCACATCCAAACGTTGCATACGAGTTTCAATAAACAAAGCGAACCTATACAAGGCCTCAAAACCACAATAAGAGACCAATAACACCAAAGTCATCACCCAAACCTATGGATTCTTCGAATCTCCAAATTGCCAACTTCCGACAATAAACTTTTTAAGAATATCCAATTTCAGATCCAAACATATGCCCAAGTCCAAAATTATCATATGGACCTATTAGAATTATAAAATCACAAACCCAAGGTTGCTTACTCACGAGTGAAACCTTGGTTAGTTCTTCAACAAGGCTTCCTGTAACGATCCGGCCAGTCGTTTTGTGTATTTCAGCCTAGTTTCCCCATTTAATACTTCTTGTATGCTTGGTTATTATTTTTTGACTTGCATGGATTGTTGGTTTGGTTTCGAGAAGGTATAAATAACTTACCCCAAAGTCTTGTACGAAGATTCTCCATGGGAAATCACCTCTATCCAACCATAGGGTTCAAAATATGAGAAATGAGGTCAATATACTAAAGTTCACAACTTCAATCCAGGTGCATATGTCGCATTTATGACCAGAGGCTCGCAAATGTGACCCATGCAAAAGTGACCACAGGTTCCCAAATATGAACCCCATCTGACCTAGCAAATATCATAAATGTGACCAAACACTTACAAAATGCAAACTCCCCCAGATGTTGTTCGCTTTTGCGATTCATTCCATCGCAAGTGCAAAGAACTAGAACTAGTAATACAAAAACCATCCAAAAAGATCCTAAACCACATCAAATCACACAAGGGACCCCCACGACCCCTTCCAAAATAAACAAGTCCAAGTACATCTTCAAACAAGTACAAAGACTCAAAACACCATAAATAATATCAAAACCAAGAAATGAGGATCAAGCCATTCACACAACTTTCAAACCTTCAAACATACGTCGAACGTGTCTGAATCGTATTTATACATTTCAGATCATAACCAAACTCTTGAGTAATCATAAAACCTTCATACTCATATTTATGCAAGGCCTCAAAACCACAATAGGACCCAAATAACACCAAAATCATCACCCTTGTCAAACCTATGGATTCTCTGATTCTTCAAATTGCCAACTTTCGACAATAAACCTTTTAAGAACATCCAATTCAGATCCTAACATATTCCCAAGTCCACAATCACAATATGGACCTATTATAATTATAAAATCACCAACCCAAGGTTGTTCACTCAAGAGTAAAACCTTGGTTAACTCTTAAAACTTACGGCTTCTTGTAACGATCCGGTCAGTCGTTTTGTGTATTTGAGACTAGTTTCCCTATTTTATACTTCTTGTATGCTTGGCTATTATTATTTTTGACTTGCAAGGTTTGTTGGTTTGGTTTCAAGCAGGTTTTGGAGTGAATTCGAACGTTTGTTCCTTTGTTGGTCGCTTAAGTTATAGGAGTTAGTAAAGGTTTGACTTTTATGTAAACGATATCATATTCCTGTTTTGATGGTTCTAATAGGTTTGTATGGTGATTTTGCACTTAGGCATATTTTCAAATATGGATTTGGAGGCTCCTAGGTTGTTTTTGCGCTATTTGTCAAAAGTTGACAATTTGAAGGTTTGGAGAGTTCCTACGTTTGATAGGGGGGTGACTTGGATAATATCAAATATAGATTGTGGTTACAGAAGTTGGAATAGGTTTGTTTTGTCATTTTGGGACTTGTGTACCAACTTTAGTTTTAATCCAGATTGGTTAGGCTTGAATCAGACGCTTGGTTTGATGTTCGAAGGTACTTGAATTTAAAAGAAGTTCAACTTGTATTTTGTCCTTTGTTTCGTTGATGGGATGTTATCCTATATGATTAGAGAATTTGGATAGGTCCGAGTAGTGTTTGTGGGCTTGTTGGTATGATTGGAAGTTGCAGATTTTTGCGGGCGACAGGCCCTTCTTCACGATCGCGGAGGTACTATCCCGATCGAGAAGGGCATTTCGGTGCTGCGCAGGTTTAAGCTTGACGTTCGTGACTAGAGTGTCACGTTTCCATGGGGTTTCGGCTAAGCGGTTGTCACAACCCAAAATCCTATTGGAGATGTGATGACGTCTAAAACTACTTGCTAGGCAAGACAACATTTAATAATTAGGAACAAATTTAAGTAACATAAATAAATAGTTTCAACAACGGAATAATCATGAATAACACAAGCCATTAATAACAATACAACTAAAACCATCCCATGATCTTGTATCAATGAGTATATGAGTGCTAAAGAATTTAAATGCAAAGTCTAATCCAAAAATAGAATTTACTAAAAGATAGAACAATGATAACATAAACAAAGCAGAAAGGGAATACAAGGCGTGAGAACGGAATCGGCAGCTACCTCGAATATCCAAGAACTAATACTAGTGCTAACAACCATCTCTCTCCACAATACCTAGATCTACACATAATGTACTGAGTGTAGTATGAGTACAACCGACCCCATGTACTCAATAATTAACAAGCCTAACCTCGGGCCGAAAGCAGTGATGAGCTTGGCAAGTGTCCAATTTTCAATACCAATAACCAACAACAACAATCATAAAATAATAACAATAAAGAAAAGCAACTCAAATAATATTAAATTCAACAATTTCACAAATAGCAGGAACAAACTTTTCAAGAATAATAGTTAAGACATAAATTCTTTCACATAATTCATCAAAACATGGTTTTATCATTTAACAGTGACTCCAAGTCCAACACATTAAATAAGGACATCTAGAACCAATAAGCAAGAGGGAAGAATCACAACTTAGTACCTGCATGACAAGTAAATATGCCAAAATCAACAATATTGCAGTTAGATCAACAAGTATATCAAATCCAAACACATGTGCAGTACCTGCCACAATTGCCTTTCAATCATCACACACAACAATGCTTAGCAGTCTATAGGTACCTGACATAAGTCCCTCACCTAAGGACATATATGACCCTATGCCTGTGCCCAAGGTTAATACTTGACTCCGAAGGGGCGGGTCCTTGACCAAGCGCTGATCAGATCTAAGTCAACGATCAATATCACATAGCCCAACATGGGACCTGGAGCACGCTTCACCTCTAAATTAATATCAAATCGACTCTATGGCCCAAGATGTTTCATGAACCGCTCAAGTCTCATATGTCACATCTTACAGTATTCAGCTCAAACTGTATCACACATATAAGGGCATTAAGACCATGTGAGATAGCATATAAAGAATGCACAAAGGCGGTAATATAGTACGCGGATATAGCATCATGACTGAGAGTATGACTACAATTAAGGCAAACAGCTCGATATAGCAAGAATAGTTCTATCATGTATCAAACAGATAAGCATATAGCCTATGCATGATCTCTAGCATGAATAATAGCTCAAGTAGTCATACAAGTAGAGGAAACACGAAAATAACGGGGCATGATAGCAAAACAAGGCACATAGTAGCCTAATGTCTATTCGGATCATAAATAACCTCAGTGTATGCACATACACTTGTCACCTAGCACGTGCGTCACCCCTTAGATACCTCAAATATCATAGCCAACGAGGAAATTACCCTCAAACCATTTTTAGACATGTTATTTACCTCAAAGCACATGAATCAAAACTCCAAAAAGCCCTTCCCATGCAAATCGACCTCCAAGCGGCTCAAGTCTAGTAAAAAAAATAACTCAATAACATCAAACACGTCTATAGAAATCGTTTCTAAGTAATAAAACACAAATCTTTGCAAATCGTTTGCAAAAGGTCAACCCGGGCCCACATATCGAAATTAGACAAAAGCCACAAATCCTGACTATCCATTCAAATATGAATGCACATATATATGTTTCATCCAAATCCGACTCCGTATCATGGTTGAAATCTCCTTTTTTCACTCACCAAAATCATAGTCAAAATTCCCAAATTTTTCCTTCAAATCCAACAATCTACATGTAATAATCCATGGGTAAACAAGATATAATATAAAAATTACTTACCCTCTTTCTTGAAAACCCCCTTCAAAAATCGCCCCTCTCTAAGTTTAGGGCTCAAAATATGAAATAATAGGTCTAGGTCCCGAAATATAACTCTTTAAATATCTGCCCAGTGATACCCTTCACGAACGAACACAAGACTAGCATTTGCAAAGCACAACTAGCTCCAGCCCCAAAATTACCCTTCGCGAACGCGGTCTGGCACCTGTGAATGCGATGCACAAAGGTCCACTGGCTTACGCGAACGTGATCTCCTTCCCGTGAACGCGAAGGCCAAACGCCTGGCCAATCCCTAGTCTACCTCACACAACGCGAACGTGATGCACTGGTCGCAAATGCGAAGGCCACTACTCATGAAGCTTCGAGAATGTGACACACCTATCACAAACCCAAAGAGCAAAATGACACTGCCCCAAAATGAGCCTTAGCAATTGCGAGACCTGCTCCACGATCGTGATGCACACCAGACACCAACAAAACCTTTGCAGTCCAACCAAGCTCAAATGATCTGAAATCCATTCGAAACACTCCCGAGTCCCTCGGGACCCCGTCCAATCATACCAACCAGTCCCAAAATATAACACAAACATACTCGAGGTTTCAAATCACACAAAGTAACATCAAAGCTACCAATCACACCTTAATTAAAGCTTAATTAACTAATCAACTTCCAACTTTTAATAACTCATTTTGAACAACGTCTAACATTTTGCAGACAAGTTCCAAACGAAAGTAGCTACCTTATTCCAACTTCCAAAACAACAATCTAACGATGATAGCCTCAAAGTCAACTCTCGATCAAATCCATGAACCTTCCAAACCTTAAATTTTTCAACTTTTGCCAATTTGAGCCAAATCAACCTAGGAACATCCAAATCTAAACTTGGACGTACTCCTAAGTCCAACATAACCATATGAACCTATTAAAACCATCAAATTATCGAGTCGAGCTCGTTTAGACCAAAGTTAATCCTTGGTCAACTTTTATAACTTAAGCCTCCAATAATTGAACTAAGTGTTCAAATTCATTCAAAACTCTTCCTGAAACCAAACCAACCAAACCCCCAAGTCACAAAATAAAAAATAAGTATACGGGAAGTATCAAATAGCATAACAGGGCTCAAATACAAAAAACTACCAGTCGGGTCATCACATTCTCCCCAAACCTTCACTTATGCAATATTCTTTAACCTCGGTTTCCGAACCTGCCAATCCAAAATGGCCACAGCTCCTCATCATATGTCAAATCCTTGTCCAACTGCACCGAGATGAAATCCAACACATGTGGCGGATCCTCATAGTACGTTCAAATTAAGGAAACATGTAATAATAAATGAACTGCCGTTAAGCTGGGTGGCCAAGAAAGTCTCTAGGCCACCTCATCAATTCTCTCCAACCCCTCGAAAGGACCAACACATCGAGGGCTCAACTAGCCCCTCTTTCCAAATCTCATCACATCCTTCGTGGCGAAACTATGAGTAGAACCTTCTTACCCACCATGGGTTACACATCACGAGCCTTCCTATCAGCATAAATTATTTACTTGGAATTTTTTGCATAAAGCTACTCCTAAATCTTCGCCTTCTCCAGAGCATCACAAACTAAATTTGAGCCCAATATCCTAGCCTCGCTAGGCTCAAACAAACCTACTAAACAATAGCATTGCCTCCCATATAAGGCCTCATATTGAGCTATCTGAATACTCGAGTAGTAGCTACTTTTGTATGCAAACTCCGCTGATGGAAGAAACGGATCCTATTGGCTTTCAAAATCTATGACACAGGCCCTCAACATATCATCCTAAATCTAAATGGTCCGCTGGGACTGCCTATCTTTCTAAGGGTGGAATGCGATTGTCAACTCAACCTACATGCCCAACTCACTCTGAACTACTCTCTAGAAATGTGAATTAAACTGAGTGTCGTGATCCTAGATGATAGAAACAGGTACACCATGCATGCGAAAAATCTCTTGGATGTAGATCTTAGCCAACTGCGCCAAAGTGTGGGAAGTCTTGAGTGGTATTAAATAGCAGACTTGGTCAGTCTAACCACCATAACTCAAACTGCGTCAAATCTCCTCAATATGCATGGCAAGCCTACCATAAAGTCCATAGTGATACACTTGAACTTCATCTCTGATATTCAATCTTCTAAACCAAACCACCAAGTCTCTAATGCTCATACTTGACCTGTTGAATATTCAAATACCAAGCAACATATCCATCACTGTCTTTCCTCATCCTCCGCCACCAGTTATACTTCTTAAAATCACGGTACATCTTTGTAGCACCCCGATGTATGGAATACCGCAAACTATGAGCCTCCCCAAGGATGAACTCTCTCAACCCATCAATATTAGGAGCACAAATCCGGCCCTGAAGCTGCAACACACCATCGTCACCAATAGTCATCTCCTTAGCACTACCCTGATGTACCGTGTCCTTAAGGACAAACAAGTGGAGATCATCATACTTACGAGCCTTGATGCGCTCAAACAAGAAGGACTAAGATACCAAACAAGCAAGGACTCTGCTAGGCTCTAATATATCCAATCTCACGAATCTGATGGCCAAAGACTGAACATCCATGGCTAAAGGCCTCTCCCCGACTGAAATGAATTCTAAACTCCACATGCTCTCTGCCATTCTACTTAAGGCGTCTGCTACCACGTTGGCCTTTCGCGGATGATAACGAATGGTGATATCACATTGGAGAATCCGATGATCCGTATACACCACCCAAGACATGCCATATAAGTTATGCCTCCAAATCTTGAGTGCGTGTACAATAGCTGCTAACTCCCAATCATGCACTGGATCGTTCTTCTCATGGCGCTTCAACTGGCGCGATGCATCGGCAATCACCCTACCGTCCTACATCAACACTCACCCAATGCGAACCCATGAAGCATCATAATAAACCATATATGACCCTGATCCCGAAGGCAAAACCGACACTAGGTTGTAGTCAAATTTATCTTGAGCTTCTGAAAGCCTCCTCACACTCATCCGACCACCTGAACAAAGCGCTCTTCTAAGTCAACTTTGTCAATGGGGATGCAATAGACAAAAATTTATCTACGAAGCGGCAGTAATAACCATCCAAATCCAAGAGGTGCCTGATCTATGTAGTGGTAGATGGTCTGGGCCAACTCTAAACTACCTCAATCTTCTTCAAGTCCCCTTCATCCCATCACTAGATACCACATGACCCAAGAATGCCATCGAGTCAAACCAATACTCGCACTTGGAGGATTTAACATATAGCTTCTTCTTCTTTAATGTTTGGAGCACAATCCTCAAATGCTGCTCATGCTCCTCTGTATTATGGGAATACACCAATATATCATCAATGAACACAATGACGAAAGAATCCAAATAGGACTGAACACACTATTCATCAAATGCATGAAGGTTGCTGGGGCATTAGTCACCCCAAACAACATCACCAAAAACTCATAATGCCCATAAAGTTTCCGAAATATAGTCTTATGGATGTTCGAAGCCCTGATTTTCAACTGCTGATACCTCGACCTCAACTCAATCTTCGAGAACATCCTGGTACCCTGAAGCTAATCAATATAAGTCATCAATGTGTGGCAATGGATACTTGTACTTTATTTTCACCTTGTTCGACTGTCGATAACCAATAAACATTCTCAAAGACCCATCCTTCTTCTTGACAAACAACATCGATGCACCCCAAGGTGAAACACAAGGCCTGATGAACCCCTTACCTATAAACTCTTGCAACTTTTCCTTCAATTCCATCAAATCCACTAGAGCCATACGACATAGAGGAATAGAGGTAGGCTGCATGCCCAGTACCAAATTAATGCCGAAATGAATATCCCAATCGGATGGCTTGCCTGGTAGATCTGCTGGAAACACATTAGGAAACTACTAGAGCTGACTCAATAGTAGGAATATCAGCACTAACAACTCTAAATAAAAGCTAGATACGCCAAACATCCCTTCTCAACCATCTATTGAGCCTTCAATAATGAAATCACTTTACTAGGAGTACAACCAAGAGAACCCTTCCACTCAAACCTCAGCAACCCCAACATCACCAATGTCATGATTTTAGCATGACATTCAAGAATAAGATGGTACGAAGAGAACCAATCCATACCCAAGATCACATCAAAATCCAACATATCTAATAATAGGAAGTCCACCCTCATCATAGAACAACAAATGTTGACCACACATGAAGGATAAACTCGATCCACCAAAATAGAATCACCAAAAGGTGTAGACACATCCACAAGAGCATCAAGAAAACCATGAGGCATATCCAGAAAAGAGGCAAAGTATGATGACACATATGAATAAGTAGAACCGGGATCAAACAGTACTGAAGCATCCTTGTGGTACACAAAAACAATACATGCAATCACTACATTAGAAGCAAAAACCTTGGTCCTCCCTAGAAAAGCATAGCATGTGGCCTGACCTCCACTAGTCTAAGCTCCCACTCTAGGATGACCATGTTCTGAATGACTCAAACTCGAGCTAGCTGAGCGGGTGGTGTAGCAACTGGTGCGGGAATTATAGTCACTGCATCTCTGCGAAGACGAGGACAATATTTCCTGACATGCCCCAACTCTCCATACTCGTAACAACCTTTGATCGAGAATGACTGCAGGGCTTGAGTCAGACCCTGTGAACTAGAATAACCACTAGAAGAACCCGATACCAACAAACCCTAGACTGATGGAGTGCTATAAGAGCTCTGAGCTGGGAGTGCATTCAATGAAGACTGCATAGAAACTCCTCGACTAGGTGGTGGTGAATGATAAATTGGATTGCTAGATAGGCCTCTGCCTCTAGACGAGGCACCATTGAATCTACCTGAATCCTCTTGTCCCTACCATGCATCATCTATCTAGTCTCGATGCGGATGCGTTGTACACGTCCCGCTATCTCAGCCCCATGATTAAAAGAAGTCAGGGTCTTAGTATCTCTAGCCATAGCAAGGTGAATACTTAGGTGAAGACCCTCGATGAATCTCCTCACTTCTCCCCCTCGGTGGGAACAAAAGCAATAGCGATGGGACAACTCTATAAACCCCATGTCATACTCAATAACTGACATATGACCTTGTTGTAGGTACTCAACTGCCTCCTCAGTTCCTCTCTCCTGGTGCGCGGCACGAACTGCTCTAAAACGACCTTGGAGAATTGAGCCCATGTAAGAGGAGGTGTTCCCGATGGTCGACCCATCTCATAAACTTGCCAATACCTCTTGTTCGGACACTGCATCTAAAAGGCGATGAAGTCAACTCCAGTGGACTCAACTAGTCCCAAATTATGTAGAATCGCATGACAATGATCCAAGAATCCATGAGCATCCTCTATAGGTGTACTAGTGAAGCAAAGAGGATGCAACTTGGTTAACATATCAAACCTCTTTAGCTCATTAGCTGACATCGCGGGCCTATCCTCAGGCTGTGGGACAATAGTAGGCTGAATTCCCCCAACTAGGAACACTGCATGAGTATGATAACCATGGGCCACCAGCTCTAGGATACGGGTAGCTGGAGTCTACGCTCCGCCCCCTGCCTGCGAAGCAGATGGAACAATAGGAAATTCTCCGACCTGAGCCAAACTCTCGAATAAACAAACCATGAGGGTCAAGGGTTCCTAAATAGGTGGCGAAATAAATAAGCCATAGGGAACCTAATCTAGTACTTGTGGCTCCACAGTAGTTGCACGAGCAGGAGCTCTAGCTGCAGTGCATGCTCCACCCCTACATTTCCCTCGACCCTGGCCTCTCACGGCCCTCGCCTGGGATACCGGTGCCTACTCAGCTGCACCAGACGACCATGTCCTCACCATATGTGAAAGAATAAAAAATCAAGGATGCAGACTTAAGGATAACAAATATGAATGATAGAGATTAAAAGAAAGTAAAGTTTCCTGGCAGCCCTTTAGCCTCTCGAAGATAAGTACATACGTCTCCGTACAGATCCACAAGAATTTACGAGACTTGCTCATAACTCGTGACACCTAAGCAACCTAGTGCTCTGATAATAACTTGTCACGACCAAAACTTCAACTGGAGCCATGACGATGCAAACACTCCTTGCTATGCAAGCCAATATTCAATAAGAAGGAACAACCTCAAAGGATAGAAATAAATAGTCTCAATAGAGGAATAATTATGAATAATAGAAGCAGATAACAATAATACAACTAAACCTATCCATGATCTGGTGTCAACGAGCGCATGAGCACTGTAGAATTCCAATACGTAGTCTAATCAAAAATACATAATTGTCTGAAAGATAGAATAGTGATAACATAAACAACGCAGAAGGGGAGTTCAAGGAATGTGAACAGAATCAACGGCTACCTCGAATCTCCAAGAACTGGGTAATGGTTCCATGTGCAAACAATCGCCTCTCTCGGCAGTACCTGGATCTGCACATATAGTGCAGAGTGTAGTATGAACAGAAACGACCACATGTACTCAATAATTAACAAGCCTAACATTGGTCTGAAAGTAGCGACAAGCTTGGCAAGTGTCAAATATTCAATACCAATAACTAATAACAACAATGATAGAATAATAATGGTAAAGAAAAGTAGCTCAAGTAATATTAAATTCAACCTTTCCACAAATAGCAGTTAAGGCAAAAGTTCTTTCACAAAAGTCATCTAAACACGATTTTCTCAATTTAATAGTGATTCCAAGTCCAAAACATTAAGTAAGAACATCTTGTACCAATAAGCATAGAATCACAATTTGGTACCTACATGAAAAGTTAGCATACTAGAATCAACAATATTACAGTTAGATCATCAAGTAAACCAAATCTCAGCAAATGTATAGTGCCTGGCACAATTTCCCTTCAATCATCACACACAACAACACTCAGCAGTGTACGGGTGCTTGACATAAGTCCCTCATCAAAGCACACATATGACCATGTGCTTTCGCCTACCGTAAATACTTGACTCTGGAGGGGTGGGTCCTTAACCAAGTGCTAATTAAATCTAAGTAAACGATCAATATCAAATAGCCCATTATGGGGCCTGGTGCATGCGTCACCTCACAAGCAATATCAAATTGGCTCTATGGCCCAAGATCACTCATTAATCACTCAAGTTTTAAATGTTCACGTCTCTCACTCATAATACTTCGCTCAATCTGTATCACACATATAAGTGCATCAATAGCATGTGAGACATCATATAAATGTTGTATAGATACAGTGATATAATACGCGGATATAGCATCATGAATGAGAGTATGAATACAATTAAGGAAAATAGCTTAAGATAGCAAGAATAGCCCTATCATGTCTCAAACAAATAAGCACATAACTTTGACATGATTTCTAGCATGAATAATAGCTCAAGAATTCATACAAGGATAGGAACACTGAAATAACAGGACATGATAGCAAATCAAGGCACATAATAGCTTACGGTCTACCTACGTCATGAATAACCTCGGTGAAAGCACATACGCCCGTCACCTAGCACGTGCGTCACCTCCAACATACCTCATATATCATCGCCAACAGGTAAATTTCCCTCAAACAAAGATTAGACATGTTACATACCTCAAAGCACGTGAATCAATACTATAAAAAGACCTTCCCACGCGGATCGAATTTCAAACGACTCGAATCTAGTCAAAAACGACTCAGAAACACAAAACATGGCTATAGAAATTGATTCCAAGTAATAAAGCTCTAATCTTTATCAAATTGCAATAAGTCAATCAAAAAGTTAACCTAGGTCCACTTCTATGAACCTGACGAAAGCCACAAATCCCAACTATCCTTACGAATACGAGTCCAAATATACAAGCTCCATCCAAATCTGACTCTGAATCATGGTTCAAATCATTATTTTTCACTCTCCAAAACCATAATTAAAATCCCCAAATTTCTCCTTCTAATCCCAGAATCTACATGTAATAATCCATTGGTAAATAAGATATAATGTTTAAATCAAGTAGAGATCACTTACCCTCTTGCTTTGTGTGAAAATCCCCTTCAAAAATCACCCCTCTCAAAGTCGAGGGCTCAAAATATGAAATAATGGATATAAGTCCCAAAATATAACTCTTTAAAAAATTTCACAGTGATACCCTTCAGGAACGCGACCTAATCCTCGCGTTCACGAAGCACAACTAGCTCCAACCCTAAAATCACCCTTCACGAACGTGGTCTGCCACCCGTGAACGTGATGCACAAAGGTCCACTAGCCTAGGCAAATGGAATCGCCTTCCCACGAATGCGAAGTCTAAAACACTACGCGAACGTGATGCCCTATTTGCGAACACGATCTCCTTTGCTCACAAAATTAATCATCGCAATTGCGAAGCACACCAGACACCAGCAAAATATCAGCCCCATGCTCAAATGATCCGAAATCCATCCAAAACACTCCGGAGCCCCTCAAGACACCGTCCAATAATACCAAGGAGTCTCCAAATATAACACAAACCTATTCAAGGCCTCAATCAACAAAGAACATCAAAACTATGAATATCACATCAATTCAAGCTTAATGAACTAATTAACTTTCAACTTTCAAAACTCATGCCAAACCATGTCTAACCAAATCGGAATAACACCAAATTTTACAAACAAGTTCCAAATGACATAAAGAACCTATTTAAACTTTTGGAACAACAATTTGACCATGATAGGGTCGAAGTAAACTCCTAGTTAGACCCATGAACTTCTCAACCTTTAAATTTTCAACTTTCTTCAATTAGAGCCAAATCAACCTAAGAACACCCAAATCCAAATTCGGACATACACCTAAGTCCCAAATTACCATATGAACCTACTGAAACAATCAAATCATCAGTATGAGGTCATTTACACTAAAGTCATCCCTGGGTCAACTCTTGTAACTTAAGTGTCCAATCATGGAACTAATTGTTTCAATTTATTCAAAAATCTTCCCGAAACCAAATCAACCAACCCTGCAAGTCACAAACTAACAAATAAGCACACAGGAAGTATCAAATATAGGAACATGGCTAAAATACACCAAACAACCAGCCGGATCGTTACAACGGTCTTCACATTCGCAATAAGGAGGATCGTGTTCTCGTAGAGGTGATTAAGGCTGGGGGATTGGCCAAATTATGGCCTTCATGTTCACGTGAGTGGGCTTGCATTCGTGCAGACCTAGGGATTTTCTTTATCAAGTTCGCGGAGTGGATTCGTCATTCGTGAAGGTGTATTTCAGGTTGCTGCATTTTTTTGCTTTGCGAATGCGAGGCAGTAGCCACGTCCGCTAAGGCTATTATTGGGAAGACTTATCAATGTTATAATTTTAATTTTACCCGTTCTCTCATATTTTGAATCCTAAACTTCAAGAGGTGGAGATTTTGGAGAACAATTTCACTAGTACATTGGAGGTAAGCAATTTTCACTTGAATTTGGCTCTACATATTGCATCCTTACAGATTTCTAAACCTAAAACTTGGATTTTTAAAGGAAAATATTGGGGGTTTTGTATACAACTTAAAAGAGTAAAAATTGGGGATTTGGGAGTCGATTTGGACTCGATTATAGAATCTAATCATATGTTTGGACTCATAGGATTATGGTAGTCGGATCCTACCCCTAGACTCAGGTTTTGACCGAGCTTATGTATGAAATATGATCAAATTAGAATATAGGCTTCTACTATGTCTTCAACTGATTATGTGGTCTTCATAATACGTGTGTAAACCTTTGTATGAATATGTGAGCTAATCCCTCCATGCTAGAGAGCATGTTTTAGGATTTAAAGCTCTTAATTAGCCAAGATTGGCATTTGTGAAATTTTTGCCAAATTTATTTAGCCATGGTCATATCTTTTATCTTGAGCACACATCCGCACCTTACTATTTCCATGTCTTTGTGCACCTTATTGATGAATTGCTATATTGTATGTCTTGATGGTACGTTGCTATCTTGAGTTTTCATCATTATGGCACATATGGAAATATTTGGGCGGATATTGTTATGTTGATGAAATGTGGAGTATAAGGATGACGTTCTTGGTGATGAAATATGGAGTATAAATGTGGCATTCTTGTTGATAAAATGTGGAGTACAAAGGTGGACTTCTTGTTGATGGAATGTGGAGTATAAGGATGGCATTATTGTTGATAAAATGTGGAGTATAAGGGGGCATTGTTATTGATGTTGTGTGGAGTATAAGGGTGGCTTTCTTCATCATGCAAGTGAATTCTATATGCTTTGTGACACATTTTACCTGATCATATTTCTTTTCACATGTTACTCTATGCATCTATTATTGAATTGATAATTGTTTTGCCAAACATGATTATCTACGATGAGCTAATTACTCATGTTTTATTGAGTTGATGGCGCTAGATCATGTCATATTCTTGGTGCCAGATATTGATATATTGCACAGGTTCTTTGACTAGTGAGTATCAGATGACTTGAACCTCATCACTACTTCACCAGGGTTAGTCTTTATACCTATTGAGTACTTATTGTCCCATACTTATACTATACTTCTGCACTTATTTATGCAGATCCTGGTGCCATAGGAGTAGACATCGAGAGTGAGCCTATGGACTATTTGAGAAGATTCAAGGAAGTGCTGCATGGACGCTGCAAACCCTTGGAGTCCCCTTTACTTTATTTTAATACTATTGTTTACTTTCAGACAATATTGTACCTGTTGAGACTCGTTATGTATTCAGTTAAGAGCTCGTGACTCTATATTACCTGGTTTTGGGAGTTATATTGCGTATCACTATTTTGGCTTATGTTTATCACTTTTTCCGCTGTTTATGATAAATCAAACTTATTCTTTCATGTTTTTAATGGGTCTATGTGGATGTATATTTACTATCGACAGTTGAACAAAGTTACAATCAAGAACAAGTATATGTTACCGTGCATTGATGATTTATTTGATCAACTTCAAGGCACTAGAGTGTTCTTGAAAATTGACTTGAGATTGAGGTATCACCAGTTGAAGATTGGGGCTTCCGACATCCCTAAGAAGGCTCTCATCACTCGTTATGAGCATTATGAGTTAGTTGTCATGTCTTTTGGTTTGACTAATGCACCAACAACTCTATTGCATTTGATGAACGAGGTGTTCCAGTCTTATTTAAATTCTTTTGTAATTATGTTCATTGTGCTTCAAATTTCGAGGGAGAATAAGTTGTATGCTGAGTTCTCCAAGAGCGAGTTTTGGTTGGACTCAATGGCATTCTTGGGTCATGTGGTATCTAGTGAAACCTTCTACCGCTACAGAGATTAGGAGCTTCTTATGTTTGGTTGTTACTAATGTCACTTCCTAGAGCAATTTTTATCTATTGCAGCCCCATTGACTAAGTTGACTCAGAAGGGCGCCCCATTCAGATGTTCCGATGAATGTGAGGAGAGCTTTTAGAATCTCAAGATTGCCTTGACTACGGCTCCAGTTTTTGTGTGCTTTGTTCTCCTTTGTGCTATGGATTCGTAGCATGATGCTCTTAATGTTGTATTTGTTAAACTTGTTGGGAGTTCCCTTTTAATTCTCTTTCCATTATTAATCGTACTCGAGCGGTTGCTTATTGGCGCGCGCATCCCGCCGTATGAGGTTATTTATGGTATTTGATGTAGCCTATCGGCCGAGCAACTTTTATTGGGTGAGCCGAGGTTATTAGACCTAAAATCTGTGCAATCGGATTTGTTTCATGTATGTTTTGTAGAAGAATATCACTAATCAGCTTAAAATATGGTAACAATTCTTGTCGAGTGAGAGAACTCCATGACTTATTTATTTAACGGGTGGTTATGATTTTCTAATCGTTTCTTTCATCATTTGAAGTATTTCAAGGGTTGCAATAAGGTTTTTATGTGTCATAAGGCATACCACCGGTACCGGATTTGGTAATGAGCAGTTATTATGGTTGGAAGTTATTGCTATGGGCGCATAAGTTACGCGGTGCATCATGTGGTTGTGTCTTGGGAATACATTTATTGTTTGTTAGAGCTTGTTGAGACTGATACAGTGTATTTATATAAGAATCGGATCTTAGAGGGAGCTTCAGAAGTTAGAATTTGGTCCTATGGATTCTTAAGCTACGGTTGCAGAAGAAATTTCAGCTAGTATTGTGTAATGGCCTTACGTGGTTTAAGTTGATGTGAGATCACCCAAGGGTATGTGTATGATGAGATATGTAATAATTTGGCAGCTTTGGAATGACTCTTGGCACGTTCGAGGACGAACATATGTTTAAATGGGAGAGAATATACTAACCCAACAGGTCGTTTTGAACTTTGGTATTTCGTTAGAGGATTTTGAGACTTTACGTAGCTTCATATGATAAATCAAGACTTGCATGTATTGTTGGCTTTGATTTTTGAGAAGTTCTGAGTTGATTTGGACTAGTAATTCTCAATAAAAAAACCTTAAGTTGGAAGAGATGAACAAAGTTTGACTTTTGAGTAAACAATGTCGTATTTGTGTTTTGATGGTTCCAATAGTTTCCTATTGTAATTTTGAACATACTTATATGATCTTATTTGGATTTAGAGGTTTCTAGGTGGATTTTACTCTAATTGTCGAAACTTGAAATTTTGAAAGTTTGGAAAGTTCATAAGTTTGAACTTGTGCGACTACACTGGGTATGTTGTTGTTGGAAAGTTCATAAGTTTGACCGGGATTTGACATTGAGGATATCAGAGTCATATTATTGTTCTAGGAATTGGAATAGGTATGTTTTATCATTTGGGACTTGTGTGCAAAGTTTGGAGTCATTGCGGATTGGTTAGGCTTGAATCGGACGCTTGGTTCGAAGTTGGACGTTTATGAACTTAAGAGATTGATCTTGATTGAAGATTCTTGGTTTTGATGTTATCTATGGACTTTTGAGCCTTTGGATAAGTTTGGATAATGTATTTGGACTTTTTGGTATGATTGGATGGGGTCTCCTGGGGGCTCGAGTGTGATTCCGGGTAGTTTTAGACCATTTTTTGCTGTGTTTGCATTGTTGATTTCTAGTGTTCTTCTGATGAGCATCGTGATCACGGTAGGATGTCATGACCTAAAATCCACCTAGTAGTGATGGAACCTAACCCAACCCGCTAGGCATGCCAAATAACAGTCAACACAACTCCAATGAAAATAATACGGAATCAATAAGCGAAATAACTGAAATATCCATACAATAATAACCCAAGGATTGGTAGTACAAGTCATGAGTCACTAAGACTAGATTTACAATGCTGATATGAAAATAAATACAATATTCATTTAAAATATACATGAACAGATTACATGTTTAAAACTACCAAGAACAAGTGTTAGTTATATTCGGAAAGTAAGTACATCTTCAGTGCCAGCTCTTGTCATCCACAACATCTCAACTCCAAGATCTGCACGCAAGGTACAGAAGTGTAGTATGAGTACGACAGACCCCATGTACTCTGCAAGTATCATAACCAACTTCGACAAGGTAATAGAAGCAAGAATTATAAATGATACTCGCTAATCACCAATACAATTCATAATTCCAACAAGTACAAAGCAGCAATATGATCAAATCATGAAATCACAGATTAAACAACCTTGGTATACACAATTTTTTTTAACGTACTGCACTAAGTCAGTAATCCAGCATATATGAAAGATATGCAAATAAATCAGATAATCAGCCACAGAAATTGCAAGTAAAGAAGAAATGCAATAACCTAATATAATTCCATTGCGACGCATAACCCGATCCAAAAAAAAATCACAACATGGCTCTAAGGCCCACATTAGAATCTCAATCACCGAACCAAACCACTGATCAGTCTTCCCAAGGCCCATATCTACCAGAAACTCATAGGTTTCTCACAATCTACATGTACACCATCAAGAAGAAACATGAGAGGGTGGCCTTAGGGGGATGGATCCATATTCACATGCTACACCGACAACTCACACGCTAATAATATCAACTGCACGGACAACTCACGTGTTGCACGGACAACTCACTTGCCAATAATATCAATATCTCGGATCCACACAGACAAATTACGTGCATCATGGACAACTCACGTGCCAATAATATGTCAACCACACGGAAAACTCACGTGATACATGGACAACTCACGTGCCAATAGTATCAATTCGTGCGGCGTGGCCACTAGCTCAGTATCACAATTTGCATTGCGTGGTCACATGCTTAATATCACAATCCGCCTGGCGTGGTCACAAGCTAAATATCATAATCCGTACGGCGTGGTCATGTGCTACCAGTCCAATCCATATAAAACAGAAAGCAAATATACAAGAATACATGTATATGCTCAATGAACATCAAATTTATGCTCTTGGACTTAACTAAAACACAAAATAAGGTGTATACATGTGCAAAGTATGCTATCACAGCTTAATCGGGCAATTACATCACGAAAGTAGTAATCTTTTAGGTTCAATAAGGAAATTAACCTCTATATAACCTCAAGCATGGTATAAATAGCTCAAAAAGGGGTACAAATAGGAGCAACATCACAGCATGAAGCTTAGCAATCAACTCAAGGTATATGATAGCCTAAGCACTACCCCGAGCATGAATAAACACCCCGGTGTACGCACATAGGCCCAACCCCACACATGTGCGCCACCCATAGCACGTAGCTATCACAAATAACTCAGGCAACTAGTGCCTTAACCAAGTTGAGGTAAGATATTTACCTCAAGCAAGCAAAATCAATGCTATAGAAGCCCCATCCAGCACGAATCGACCTCAGAACGGCTCAAAACCCAATCCAAATCGTGAAAATCGCATCAAGAATCGCCCAATCCGAGCTCACAAACTGTAAATGTGATAAAAACAACTCAAAGCTCAAAATAGAGTACTTTATTACACTATTTCAGGGGTTCCCGTCGCCATCGCGGGAAGAGCTTCGCGATCGCGAAGCACGAAAGTCAAACTCAAAAACTTTACTCCGCGTTTGCACCATATACCTCACGAACGCAATGCACAGATCAGCCAACACTATGAAAATGCGGCATAACCCTCACGAACCCGAAGACATAACCACTAGCTCCCAGCTCTTCATCGTGAACGCGTCTCTACTGTCACGAACATGTTGCCCAAGCCCCACAAAGCTACTGCAAGCGCTACACGCCGGTCGTCAATGCGAAGAGGAGAAGCATCCATCTCATCATACACTACGTGATTGCAGTCAGTCCCTCGCGATCGCGAAGGACATCAGCAACAATAGAAAAACCAGCAACACAACATGAAAGAAAATGCTCCACAACCACCCGAAAACTCACCCGAGCTCCTCGAGACCCTATCCGAACATATCAACAAGTCCCAAAACATAACACGGACCTACGCGAGGCCTCAAATATCACATAATAATATCAAAACCACAAATCAAACCTCAAATCAAGCTTGAAAAACAATTTCAAAGTCACCATTTGGACCTAACAGAAGCATCAAAGCTCCGATCCAAAGTAAAATACACATAAGTCAAACTTGATCAACTCTTCAATCTTAAAGCTTCCTAGTGGAGAATCATTCATTCAAATCAATTCTGAACCACTTGAAAACCAAAACTGACCATACACGCAAGTCATAAATTTCTCAAAATGACCGATCGGGTCGTTAGATTCTCCCCTACTTAAACATTTGTTCGTCTTCAAACGGGCTAAGAGTCGTCCCAAAGCCATTAAATCATTATATAAACTCACCATTCACATACCATGGATGATCCCACGTCACCCCAATCCATATAAGCCTGACTACACAACCTAACTGAAGATCCTTAATTTAACTTTAGTCTACAAACCTTGGAACCAAATCTTCGACATTCGGAATCCATTATAAGACTCGGTTCTCACATCAATACACTATATTAGTCTAAACAAGATGTATCAAGACATAACCATAAGACAAGATATAATCGCATGATATACTGCATAACTCGGATTCTCATATAAATAACTTTCAACCACAATAGATGCCTAACAACAAACCCGGTACTAGTAACAATCCTCATGTAAAATAAAACCTTGTTCTAAACCTCTGTGCATTACTGATGATGAAAGAAACATGTAGAAACTTATAACCAACAATTAGATCAATAAGTCGTGGAGCTCTCTCACCCAAGAAGAACCATTGCCAGATTTTGAGCTGACTAATGACATTATCCTCTCAAATTACCTTATATCAAATCCAATAGAACTCGCTTCGGGTCAAATAATCTCATCTCATCCAAAGCAAGTTGCTCGACCGACATGCCACACATGTACCCCTCCAGCTACCTATCGTGCAATCCGTGCACCAAACAAGCACAACTCGAAGGTAACCAATGATGGAAAGAGAAACAAATGAGAGAATCGTTCTGCAAGCGCACTAGCTACTATATCAAAGCGTAATTCTCTGAAGCCATCACACAATGGAGAAAAAAACATACGAAATAGCACAAAGGATCATATCTCAACACAATTCTACTGCCATGTGTGGCCCAGTCCACACACCAGTCGACATGGAATACCTCGAACCACGATGGTCACAATCAACAACCATATGCATATCAACAATAAACACGCGAAATGTGTGACCATAACCATGGAGAAAATAGATAGCACAATATACCACAAACAGGAAGACCACAACTGAAGCGCAATCAACCATTCAACACCCCAAGAGCCTTCTCGCGCAAGTTCCGCCACAAGGCCCAACAAACCGCATCATGTATATAAGTAGCCAGCATTCTCACAACCTATTATATCATAGAATAGTGATATACGGAGCACACCAGACATGAATAAGATCAATTCTAACCGATGACACACCCCTCAACAATAGTTGTGCTAAGTAAACAAATCTGACCCGATGTAGAATACACATCATGATTAGGCCTACCGGTGGCTTTCAAATCAATTACGATCCTCCCGAAATAGGTAGGTAACCTCCAAAAATTCCACAATAACCTATCCATAATACATAAACTCAGTCGTCAACCTCTTAACACACCTCTGAGAACCCTCCTTGTGTTCAAAACCCTAGAATGCAAGAATCTCCATTTCCGATCCCAACTCCATTACTCAAATTACTAACACATCTCACATACACAATCATCTCGCGAGGAGTACTTTCAAAATACTTTTGTGCCAAGTAGCAAAATCTGAACATCAGTAGTCGATTAACCATGTGATTACCATAATACAAGTCAAGCATCCGCAAGTCAAACCAAGAGCACCTTCTGAAATGCGCACCCTTCTTAGGTGATATAAGATAGTGCCAATATTCTTCTAAACATCTGAACCACCCATATTATCTAGAACTTATGACCTTCCCTTCAAACGGAATTGCAACCTCGTACATGCAAACCTTAATCCCACACTTTGCATCGCATACATGCCATCATATGAAAACATGAGAACCCCATTATCAACTCGGATTCACAAGTAGGACAGACACCCCATCAACTGGAAACCTTCCACTCGACGCCATCTGTGAGAAAATCACAACAGGCAACATACTCCTCATACATATACAAGACATCTGTTTCCAGCCTTGGTTGACACTATCAAGAACTCTTTAGAACCCAATTGCACATAACCAAGCCCTCAGAACTGAATCCCTCTAACTCCACCAAGTCGCGCAGGTTGCTATGCCTAAGAGTATTGCCACAAAACACCTGTAGAGTCTCACCACCAAAGGAACCGATCACTTCTATTACCATCCTTTTCCAAACCACTACCTAGCTTACCTTTCTCTGAGTTCCTCCGGACTTGCCTTCGTGTTAACATTCTCGACATCATGATCCTTAACCTAAAGCTCACCACAAGAGATCTTAGCATGAAACTTGGCATGCATCAACCTCGAGTACCGTGACCGGCGCTCTACTAAGATGACCCGGCCAAGAAAACATGTACAATGCCTTTCACCTAGACTCACCCACAAACAAAGAGAAGGTATATTTCATTAATTAGACAATGAGAAGGTTAAATGAACAATCCAAATTTCATTACCGTTACATTTTCATTCAAGAGTTCCCAAAATATTATATTACACATTCATAGTTTAGAAATGGAAACATATGATACAAATAAACATTTCTAATTTGACTTTCCAAAACAAAGATATCACCCACGCTATGTCTACGGAGCCTCTAATAAATACAAGAGAGTAGCATGATGGTGCCGGCAACAATGCTTCGGCTATACCTCAAAACAATATACATAGAGGACAAGAGATACAAGACCCCGAAATGAAATAGGGCTCGCCAAGTCAGTTGAGGAGAGAGTGTGATGCTATCACTGATCAATACCACTTGCTATGGAACCATCTGCATCCATTAAAGATGCAACGTCCCCAGCAAAAGGGACGTTAGTACATATGGAATAGTACTAGTATGTAAAACTTAACATCCTCTCAATAGAACGAGTAACAGTAAAAGGAGAAGGAAACATGAAATCAATAAGAGCCTCAAACAGTATCAAGGTGTCAGGTTAGAGGAAATTAAATTTCAAGTAAGTTTCTATATTTTTAAGTTGGGAGATCTTTAGCACCGATATACCACCATGTCCGATCTCAACCCGATCGGCTAAGCCGTCTCACCACAATGTCATATGGGTCGACATCACATCACATCCTGCTAGCAATAATCTCATCCCATCAGCACGGGGATTTACCCCTCTATCACTCTTACACCGGCACGTGTAGTTTTGGGGTTAGGCTATTTTGACCTACCCTTCTTTGGTGACTAAACGATACTCCCAAAGAATTTATTATTCAAAGGATTTACAACTCATTTCATAGTCTTTCACACATCTTTCCATTTTATTGGCACTACTGGCCACAACTGTAATATCATTTTGGCACGTCGGCCGTATTTCATATTTCATACTCACCCCTAAAACTTTCATGCATTACCAAGGATTATCATCAATAAGAGAACTTAAAATCAAGACCTTAAGTACACATATGAGCAAACAAGAGTCTTAAGCACATTGATTTTCTCTACCACGATTTAGCATACTAGCTTGCAATTGAAACATGGTTTTTAAATTACAACACCATTGATACATTGATCATACTAGAATACATTCTCGGAAGGAATCTTGATATGATAGGAACATTTGGAACACATTTTGGGTACATAAATCTTTGAACACAACACCTATTTTACAATAATAAACTCTATTAGGAAGAACTCGGAATATGAGACGTAAGAGATTAAGCAAAACATAATCGCAACTTACGAGGACATCAAGGATATCGATTCTACAAGGGAAATTTAGCCAACATACCTCGCTTAAGCTTCCTTAAACTACTACAGTGTTCCGAAAATCCTAGCAACTTCAATCTATTAGAAACATGAAAAATTCGAACCAATATTTAGGAAGATACTCGGGGTTTCATCTTATTTGAGCATTTTATCAAGCACTAAGTATGCATTAAGGTTTCAAGGTCCTCCTATAGTGAATTCCTTTACCCCATAATCAATCCCCACTTCAATAGGCCACCTACAAATACTCCATAACCTTCCTACCACCTTTATTATTACATGCATGCATAAGTAACAACTCTTATTCTCAAAACCTTCTTCCCCATTAACTATTCCCAATCCAAATTTCGAAATTAAAGGCTAGAGCTAGAGTTTTACCTCTTAGATGAAGGCCTTGTGAGTTATCCTTGTGAATTCTTCTAGACTTGAGCTAATATTGATGAACAAATAGCTTAGGAATTCTTCTTCTCACTCTAGACCACTTTCCTCTCTCTAAAATATTAGATTGAACATTCTAAAATGACCCCTAAGGTTATTTTATAAAAAGTGGGGTTGGGTTTTAAAACCAAAAAATGGTCCCTCCGAACTCAACTTTGCAGTCACAGAGTGTACCGCAGATCAGGTATGTGGCCTGCAAAATGGTCTGCAGAAATGGTTCGAAAACCTGAGTTGGTCTGGTCCAGTCTGCGGCCCGCATATCAATTGTGCGGCTGCAGAATGGACCGCAAAATCTCCCTCTAGAAATTCATGCTGGATCTACAACAGATGTGCTGCCCGTGAAACAATTATGTGGACGCATAGCTGATCGCAAAACAACCCCCAAAATTGTCCCATTTCTCTGCTTCAATTTGTGGCAAATTTGCGGTCTACATATCAGTTATGCAGTCGGATAATGGACCACAGAAACGTCGTATTCTAGAATATTTTTTCTTCAAATCCCCAACGCCCTGCTCAACCCAAAAGGTCCATATCGCTCAGCACCATGAAACCCTAAATTTTAGGTGAAATTTTATGGGGCCTTACAATATCTCATCGCTTTATGGCCAATAAGCCATTGTATTCTCTCTTAAGGACCCAATAGTGCCGTATCAAAATACCCACTCTGAAGAGACCTTTCGTGAATCTAATGTTGTTTCCTTAATCCCTCTAATACTGTAATATAGAATCCATAAAGATACAGAAATATCGCAAGTCCCAACACCATCCAATGCAAATCTCATATCTCAACCATATACTGCTCCAAAAAATCCTCAACTACTGTGTGTGAACCTTGAATTCTCAGGAAAAACCCTATGCAGAACGTCTAAACCCTAGCTTTCATGGCTGCTCCGGCCACTAGCTAGCCTCCTTCCGAGGATGGTCAATAGTCTCTCAACTCTATAAACCCCCCCCCCC
>MCJB01010776.1:0-16251 GCA_002018475.1 Nicotiana obtusifolia | reverse complement strand
AAACCCCCCCCCCCCAAACATCTATAAACCCTAGTTCAATCCAACAGTACGCAAATCTACTAAAACTATAAGCATTTAATGCCTCCATGCAGAACCCTAACGTGCAACTCAAGACTGTGGAGTATTTACATGGCGAGCCTCTTGATTGATGGAAGAAGAGTGAAGTAAAATAGTCTATCACGCAACAAGGATCACAACTGACGGTGTTGGGAAGATTTTCTTATGGAAAACCTATAATTCATGAACTAAGGAAAGTTATTCCTATTAAGTGTGAGATTAAAGGTCCATGTTCGATTGGGTTGATTGAAGATACTAATGTTCTTATCAAACTATCTCTTATGGAGGATTACATTCATCTATTGTCCAAGCAGGCATTTTATTTGAAAGCATAAGGAGATTTCTGGCAGATGAGATGCACCAATGGAGTCCATGGTGGAAGCCAGATGAGGAAACACCTATTGCTATTTCATGGATATCTTTTCTGGATCTTCCTCCTAACTTTTTTGGTAAGGACTTTGTGTTCTCGTTAGCTAATGCTGTAGGCAGGCCTCTGCATGTTGATTTGGCCACTTAAAATGGCACAAGACCTAGTTTTGCTAAAGTCAAAGTTGAAGTAAACTTATTAGCTACATTGCCTCAAAGGATTAAAATTATAGAAGAAGAAGATGAAACTGGCCCTCAGGAATCGAAATGGATTAAAATCAAATATGATTATATGCCTAAGTACTGCAAGACATGTAAGAAGCAAGGGCATGATAAAAAGGAATGTTGGATTATTCATCTAGAGTTACATAAGAAGTTTAACGTAGAGGGGAGGATCAGAATAGGGAGAAGGATGTTGTGATGCAAGGTGAATTGGGACTGCAGCTGCTTCAACAAAGGTAATGGCAAGTGGAGAAATGATGGGTAAACCTGCACCAAGTGTTACCAAGAATGAATTGATGCAAAGGAGGAAGAATAAATATCAACAAGACAGTTTGCTGGTGCTGAGAAAGAAGAGAAGAATGATCCAGTAATAAGCAATCAATTTGCTTTGTTAGAAGAAGGTGAAATCGAGATGCAAAAGCAAATAAAAAAGAAAGTTGTGCAAAAGGTGTTAAATAAGGAGAAGAATGAGGCAATGAAGGCAAATCCTAGTTCTATAGGGAAAACTTCTCCCGAAAAGAAGGAAGTGAATATGTGGAAAAGGTTGCTCCTAATCCTACTGTTATTGGGATTGAAGTGGCTAATAAAAAGGAATCTACAATTGAATTGGTACATAGGAGATTTGGCACGAGTAAGGAGGAATTAAGGGAGATGAATGTTGTTAATCATTCACGTCATGAAATTCCACCGCAAACTTATGAAATTCCAAGGAGAATGGGGCAAGCGTGGAGGTCAGCTCTGAAAGACAGCAATAGAGTGATGAGGTTGAGATTAT
The DNA here is from genome assembly GCA_002018475.1 of Nicotiana obtusifolia. NCBI lineage: Eukaryota > Viridiplantae > Streptophyta > Magnoliopsida > Solanales > Solanaceae > Nicotiana > Nicotiana obtusifolia. The sequence continues at coordinate 14,831 of MCJB01010776.1, read as the reverse complement.
GGAGGAGGAAAATACCGCAACATTTAGTACCAGAAGCAATGAAGAAAGGCACAACAAGTTTGAAAAAGTGGTAGCAGATGTGAACCCTATCGCTACAGTAAACCTTAGCATGTCAAAAACTAGGGTTGAGTCTAGGGAAGGGGCTAGTCAACCAATAGCTAATCTAATTCTTGGAGTAGGACAAGGCACACATAAGGAGATTACTTACACAGGTGGATCAGTTAGTAAAGCTTCAGCTAAGAAATGAGCCAATGTAACAATAATCCCTAGGGGTACTGTCCAGTTATTGGCTAAGCAGGGAAGTGATCTGGTGAAGTGTTGAGCTGATCAATAAGTTGGGAATGCTCATGTTGACCTAATAGTTGATACGGTGAGGTTAAATCAAACAGTTGCAATTAACATACCTAAAGGCAATGGACCAGTAATTTCTAGGTGTGAATCTATAGGAAACCCTAGCTTGGATGATGTGTATTCTCTGCAATTCAAGGAAATCCAGGAGGCTATGAAGGCTAAGGAATTGAATGATTGTGGTATTAAAGGAGGTTACAAATAGGGTTAATGATGAAATTGCTATTGTTCCTATGGCAAGCCGGATGGAATCTGGGCGAAGCAACAATGCTGTACAAATAGCTACTCCAATTGTTGATGATCCTTGGCTCTTAGCTGGGAAAACTTTCAATGTTACAAGTTGAATTTTTGCTAAAGGAATCCTAATCAATAATAGGGATCATAAGGAGTTGAGAATGATAACCAAAAATCATGAACCAAATCCTTTAGACCTACAGGAGGTTTATGATGAAAAAGATGAAGAGGAAGACTTGGGGGAAGACATAGAGGAGGAACCTAAAAATGCTAAGTTTAAACAAGCAGGAATAGATGGTAATATATCTCCCAAGAGTGTGGACAAGAAGAAATCAGCTGGGAAACCAACAAGGAGACAAAAGAAAGACATCAAAGACAGTGTACATTTAATGGTGCAACCAAAGAGGAGTGTCTCCTCTAATTCCAAATAATCTTATGGATAATCCTCTAGTTTGGAATGTGATATCGATAAACACACAAAAATCTTACAATAGGTTGCTTCACCTACATAGAAAGTACAATTTTTACTTCATAGGATTGATGGAACCTTGGCAAGACATCAATAAGCTGGAGGAGTATAGAAGGAAGCTGGGGATTAGTTATGTTCATGCTAATGTGAATGGCAAGATACTGGCATTCGTTGATGAAGATTTTTATGTTGACATTGTGATGAATATGGAACAACAAATGACAATGAAGTTGTTTCATAGGAATATGAAAAAGGAGTTATATGTGACACTAGTTTATGCCAAATGTGATGCTATTGAAAGAATTAAACTTTGGGATTCAATGTATCACTTAGCCTCAGATATGAAATCTCCTTGTCTTGTTGGAGAAGATTTCAATGTGATTCTATCTGAGGAAGAGAAATATGGGGGCCGACCTGTGTACCTGAGTGAAGTTGAAGACTTTGCACATTGTGTGGATACATGTGCATTATATGATCTTGGCTTCAAAGGGAGTTTGTTTACTTGGTGGAATGGGGGATCTGACATTGATTGCATATTTAAGAGGCTTGATAGGTTCTTTGCAAATCAACAGTTCTTAGATTTATTCCCAGCATTGGAGGTTGAATACTTGATCAAGTATGGTTCTGACCGTGCCCTTCTCCTGTTGTCTTGCAACATTGATACTATCCAAGTTAAGAAAAAATTTAAGTTTTTAAACTTCTGGACCAAGCATGAATCTTTTATGAAGGTGGTGAAGGAGAATAGGATAGCAGATTCCAAGGGAAACCCTTTTATTTTATTCCAAAGTAAGCTGAAAAAGGTGAACACTGTATTGGCAGCATTGAGTAAGGAGACATATGGAGATATTTTTAAAAAAATTGCAGCATCGGAGGATATTGTTAAGGTACATAAAATTGAGTTTGAATTGAATCCAACAGCTCAGAATAGAGCTAAATTACACAAAGTAGAAGCTGACCTTACAAGGTATTACCATCTTGAGGAAGAATTTTGGAGACAAAAGGCTGGAACGCAATGGTTTAAGGATGGATATAGGAACACTAAGTTCTTTCATTCTCATGTGAGAGGCGAGAGGAAAAGGCTGCAGGTGTCTAGAATCTTGGACAAAAATGATAATTGGCTTGAATCACAAGAAGATATGGCAATGGAGGCAGTAGAGTTTTTCCAGGCTCGATTCATAAAAGAAAGAATTTTTACTAACTTTAATATTATTCAACATGTTCCTAGGATGGTGTCTCAGGATCAAAATGCAAAGTTGTGAGATGAACCAACCATGGAGAAGGTTAAGCCAACAGTTTTTTGATTGAATGGGGATAGTGCAAGTGGTCCAGATGGATTCACTGGCCAGTTTTACCAGCCTAGTTGGGTGGTTGTATGTGAGGACGTGCTCAATATGGTTAAAGCGTTCTTTTGTTGTGCAGAACTACCAAAGTTCATCATTCACACAAACCGTGTGTTGCTTCTAAAGAAGAAGAATGTTGCTACATTTTCAGACATGAGGCCAATAAGTTTGAGTAATTTCTCCAACAAGATCATATCTAGGGTGATCCATGAGAGGTTAGTTGAGCTTCTGCCTTCTTTAATATCTCCTAATCAGGCAAGATTTGTCAAAGGAAAAAGCATTGTGGACAATATCTTGTTAACTGAAGAGATCATCAAAGACATTAGATTGAGAGGGAAGACATCTAAGGTAGTAATCAAATTGGACATGGCAAATGCTTATGATAGAGTCTCATGGCTATTCTTGGCAAAGGTACTGAGGCAGATGGGATCTAGTGAGATTTTCATTGATATGATATTCAGACTAGTCTCCAACAACTGGTGCTCAATGCTTCTTAATCGGCAGGCCAATGGTTTCTTCAAATTTTCTAGAGGTGTTAAACAAGGGGATCCACTTTCTCCTACATTGTTTATTCTAGCAGCTGAACTGGTTGGGATAGCTTTAGATGTATTGTTTGACAACCCAGATTTCATAGGCTTTGGCATGCCAAAGTGGAGTCAAAACATTAACTACCTTTCCCATGTTGATGATACTATTATCTTCTGTTCCTCTCACCATGGGGAGTGCAGCTTATCAAGAATGTGTTGGAGGAATATGAGGCAGCTTCTGGTCAGAAGATTGACAAGGAAAAGTCTTCCTTTTATATGCATGAAGGAGCTCAAGCTGATGAAGTAAACACTGTTCACTTGATTATTGGATTCCAAAGACACTCATTCCCATTTACATATTTGGTCTATCCTATATTCTACAGCAGGAAGAGGATTGACTTTTATAAGAATATCATCTTCAAAGTACAGGAGAGGTTATCATAATGGAAGAGTAAGTTACTATCAATTGGTGGTAGAGCAGTTTTGATCTCACATGTATTGGAGAGTATGCCAATTCATCTCTTGTCAGTTGTGAATCCACCAGCATATGTGATCAACCAATTGCACAAGACGTTTGCTAGGTTTTACTAGAGCAATTCAGGCAATGGAAGGGCAAGACATTAGGCTTCATGGGACAACTTATGTCTTCCTAAAAGAGAGGGAGGTATGGGTTTCAGATCCTTACATGATGTGTCAAGGCTTTTTTTGCCAAGCTTTGGTGGAACTATAGAACAAAAGACTCATTGTGGTCTACATTTATGAGAAATAAGTATTGCAAGAACATCAATGAGGTGTTAGTACCTTGGAGACAAGGATCTCCTGTATGGAGAAAAATGTTGCAAATGAGAGATGAGGTGGAGCATCAAGTGTGGTGGCAATTGAAGAATGGCAACTCTTATTTCTGGTATGACAATTGGACTGGACTTGGAGCGGTCTTTACCATGCTTCAGGTCCAGATCATTGGTGTGATGAATATATAAAGCATGTTGATGAAGTAGTTGAAAATGGGGCATGGAATGAAGTGCTACTAAGGGAATTACTTCCTGATGGGCTAGTTGACCATATTATGGAGACAATGACACCACCTTCAGATCTTTCAATGAAAGATAAGCCTTGGTGAAAGATGGAAAAAGGGACTTTTTACAATGAAGTCTGCTTGGTGATATATAAGGAAGAGAAAAGAAGAAAGCAAGCTATACAAATTCTTTAGGGTAAAGGGACTGCCTATCAAGATAAGTTTCTTCATGTGGAGATTGTGGAAGGCAAAGTTACCATTGGATGACTGGTTTCTAAGGCTGGGATATTTCAGAACATCAAGGTGTTGGTGTTGTAGGAATCCTAAGAAAGTGATACTGCTTCATGTGTTTCTAACATCGCCAGCTGCAAGATATGTTTGGAATTATTATGGTGCACCTGTAGGGATTAGAACAGATGGGAAGCAACTTGTGCAAATGATAAATGAATGCTGGAGCAAACCTGTTAATACAAGCTTGAATGCAGTATATCAAGTTATGCCAAGTTTGATTGTTTGGCATTTGTAGAAGAAGAGAAATTCTGGAAAGAATAGGAAGAGTGTGTCTATAAATAGATTGATCTTTCAAATCTCAACCTCAATCCAAATGCTGCTAAAGGTAAGAAGACCAGGCTTTAAGGGTGTTGCTGCAAACTAGCCAGACTTGCATAAGAAGCTATCACAACATATTCCTAAATTGAGGTATACTAAGGTGTTGTGGGAATTACCTCCTGTAGGGTGGATAAAATGCAATACTGATGGGGCATGTAGAGATGTGAATGGAGCAGCATCATATGGCTTCTGTATAAGGGATGGAATAGGAAATATTATCGATACACAGGCAGATGCAGTTGGGGATGCAACTAATAATGTATCTGAGGCACAGGCCATTCTGGAGGCTCTAAGATACGTAACTCAAATGTAATTTCCTCCATGCATAATTGAAACTGATTCTTTACTTACGAAGAGAGTGCTAGATGAAGTTTGGGAACCACCTTGGATCGTTGCTAATCGAATGGAAGAAATCAAAACAATACTGTCTTAGGGTGCTTTTCAGATATTTCATGTGTTGAGAGAAGGTAAAAATTTAGCTGATCATTTAGCTAATTTGACACTGGATCAGCAGCATATTGTACAGGTGCATTCCTTTTGGGAACTGGACACCCAAGGGAGAAGGATATTGAATAATGACAATCTTCAAATACCCTACATAAGGGTAAGAACTGCCAAGCCAAATGCTAATTGATGATAGAGTTGGAAGATAAGATGTAGAGTAAGGGGGAGTATCTTGTAGCTAAGAGGAGGAGGAGAATGTATCATGGAAGAATGAGACAAACTATAGGAGATGGAGATCACATTACACTTCGAACTCAAATCCTTAGGGAAGAGAGAAGGAAGGATTTTTTCTCTAACATGTTTTCTGATTTTGCGGGCGCTTTAGAGGGGCTTGGCTCTATGTTTTGGCCAAACCTATTAGGGTGGTAATATTATCTTTGATACTCATTTCCTATAGGTGCAACCACTACTTAGGCCAGCCCAAAAGCACACTCAATAAGGCAAAAAGAAGGCTGCACATTAGCCTTGACATTTGGATCCACGTACATGCCCAGGATGATGGAAACGGGGAAGATAATACTATAAAAATGCAAACTCCTTTGCATCTACCACTCCCTGAGGTTCACACAAGGTAATACCAGCAGAGCATATCAAGTGACAATGATCAGTTACATGCGCAACTATTTTCTACTGCCCAGATCAGATATGACTACCCACGAGACTTCTCAGCTTATGCGGATCATTTTAGCAATATTTGGAGGAGTTACCAGCTACAATGGACATCTACCACACATGAGGAAGATACCAACAGTAGGATCACAACAAGAAGGAGCAGAAATGAACGCGTAACAAGGAGCCAAAATCATAATAAGACCATTACTGTCTTGATCTGGACTTGCATTTTGGAAGGTTTTTCGTGCAATCGGCTTAAAAGGAAATCCTTGTCAAGATTATATTTCTTTCAAAGAGATCAGTAGAAGCTGCCTAATCCTCAAGATAACAAGTACAAATGCCCACAATGAAAGCAATGAGCGACAGCTATTCAAGATTTTTTTGCGAGTCATGTGCAAATAGGCCTCTTCAAGGATCATAGTTGTTAGTTATTTTTGTACTATCAAAGGAGTGTTTTACACATGACTTTGAGATTAGGCTTCATGTACTTTTATTTTTCTCAAGTCCTCCGGATTGGACTACCTCCTCAACACAGAAAACACGTCTCCCACCTCATGCATGACGTCATGAGCCATCGATGCTCAGTTTAAATAGAGAAACCAACATCACATACAAGTGGATGGAAGGAATTCATAGAGATACGCTTCAATCTGAATCAAAGTCGCACGATAAAAAAGAAATATGGGAAAGTTTTCAAGATGCCCTGTAGCCTCACGAGGATAGGTATGGATGTCATCATACCGATCTGCAAGAGTCTACTAGACACTTACTATGACTCGTAGAACATATGAACCTAGAACTCTCATACCAACTTGTCACTATCCAAAATCTACCTAATCGTGATGGCACCTAATCCAACCCACTAGGTATGAAAAATAACAGTCAACACAACTCTAATGAAAATAATAAGGAAACAATAAGCGAAATAACTGAAATTTCCATACAATAACCCAATGATTGGTAGTACAAGTCATAAGCCTCTAAGACTGGATTTACAATGTTGATATGGTATTAAATACATCATCTGTTTGGAATATACATGAATTCCTTACAATTTAAAACTACCATGGAAGAGTGATAGCTATATCCGGAAAGCAAGTACATCTTCAGTGCTGGCTCCTGTCATCCACAGCATCTCAACTCCAAGATCAGCACGCAAGGTGCAAAAGCGTACTATGAGTACAACCAACTCCATGTACACAGCAAGTATCATAACTAACCTTGGGGCGAGGTAATAGAAGAAAGAATTATAAACGATACTTTCTAATCAGTTGTACAATTCATAATTCCAACAAGTACATAGCAGTAATTGATCAAATCATGACAACACGGATTAAATCACCTTAGTGCACACAATTTTCTTAACGTACTCTCCTCAGTCATTAATCCATCATATAGTAAAGATATGCAAATAAATCAAGTAAACATCCAAAGAAATTGCAAGTAAAGAAGAAATGCAGTAATAAAACATAAATATGCTACGATACGCAACCCGATCCAACTAGAAATCACAAAATCGCTCTAGGCCCACATCAGAATCTGAAAAAAATAGGACCAAACCACTTATCAGTCTTCCCAAGGCCCATATCAACCCGAAACCCGTCGATTTCTCACAATCCGCGTGTACACCATCAAGAAGGAACATTAGATGGTGGACCCTAGGGGGATGGATCCATATCCACACGCTTCATGGAGAACTCACATGCTAATCATATCAATTTCACGGAAAACTCGCATGCCAATAATATCAATATCTCATATCCGCACAGACTACTCATGTGCTACACAAAAAACTCACGTGCTAATAACATCAACCGCACGGATAACGCACGTGCTACACGGACAACTCACGTGCCAATAATATAAATATCTCGGATCTGCACGGTCGACTCACGTGCAGCACGAACAACTCACGTGCCAATAACATCAATCCGTTCGGCGTGGTCATAGACTCAATATCACAATCCGCATGGTGTGGTCACATGCTCAATATCACAATTCGCCCGGCGTGGTCACAAGGTAAATATCACAATCCGCACGGCGTAGTCACGTGCTACCAGTCCAACCCAAGTCACACAAAATGAAAATATATAAGAATACATGTATATGATTAATAAATATCAAATTCCATACTTCTGGAATGGTACACGAGACATGCTAAGGTGTATGCATGTGCAAAGTATGATGTCATAGCTCCAATAAGGAAATTACATAACGAAAGTAGTGTATATCAACTTCTATCAGGAGATTAACCTCTATGTAACCTCAAACATGGTACAAATAGCTCACGAAGGGGCACAAATATGAGAAACATCACCATATGAAGCTTAGCAACGAACTCAAGGCACATCATATCTTAAGCACTACCCCGAGCATGAGTTAATACCCGGTGCACGCACACGGGCTCAACCCCGCAAATTTGCACCACCCATAGCACGTAGCTATCACAAATAACATATCCAACTAGAGCCTCAACAAAGATTAAATAAGATACTTACCTCAAGCAAGCTAAATCGACACTCTAGAAGCACCATCCCCCACTAATCCACCTCTAAACGGCTTGAAACCCAATTTAAATCGCGAAAATCGCCTCAAGAATCGCCCAGATCCGAGTTCCCAATATCAAAATGTGATAAAAACAACTCAAAGTCTGAAATACAGTACTATATAACATTTCTTCAGGGGTTCCAACCACGATCTTGGGAAGAGCTTCGCAATCGCGAATCACAAAAGTCACCGCTCAAAAATTACACTCTGTGTTCATGTCATATACCTCGAAAATGCAATGCACAAATCATCAAACACTATGTGAATGTGGCATAACCATCATGAACATGAAGACATCACCACCAGCTCCCAGCTCTTCATCGCGAATGCGTCTCTACTGTCACGAATGCGTTGAACAAGCGCCACAAAGTAATGCGAACGTGAGCCTCCAGTCGCGAACACTATGAGGAGACACACCCAGCGCATCATACACTACGTTATTGTGTTTAGTCCCTCGCAATCACAAAGGACATCAGCAACAAAGAAAACCAGAAACACAACATAAAAGAAAATGGTCTGAAATCACCCAGAAACTCAGCTGAGCCCCCCGGGACCCATCCAAACATACCAACGAGTCCCAAACATATCACAGACCTACTCGAGGCCTCAAATCACACATAATAACATCAAAAACACAAATCGCTCCTCATATCAAGCTTTAAGATCTATTTCGAATTTCTAAATTCCTAACGTACGCCGAACGTCTAAACAACTCAGAATCACCTTAAGTTTTGTACACAAGTTCCAAAGGACATAATAAATTTATTCCAACTCCTGAAACCATAATCTGAACCCAATAACATTGAAGTCATCTTCCGATCAAACTTATGAACCTTCCAAGCCTTCAAATTGCCAACTTTCGCCAAATTGAGCTGAAACCTTATAGAAATATCCAAATGCAAATTCGAGCATACTCCTAAGTTCACAATCACCATGCAGACCTAATGGAACCATCAATGATTCGATTTGAGGTTAAATACATAAAAGTTAAACTTGGTCAACTCTTCCAACTAAAAGCTTACTTGTTGGGAATCATTCTTCCAAATAAATCTCGAACCACTCAAAAACCAAATCCGACCATACAACATGTCATGATACATCCTATGAAATTACTCATGACCTCAAACCACCAAACTGAACGCAAAAGCTCAAAACAACCGGTCGGGTCATTACACAAGAGCTTCGCGATCGTGAAGGGTGTTTTGGGGTCCCAGGTGGTTTATGCATCGCCTTCATGTAAGGGGAAGCACATTCGCGGAGTGTTTCAAGCAATGTTCATCATGTTCGTGTATCAAGCATCATATTCGCTATGTGTTGGGGATCAGCGGTTAGCAGAGGTCGCATTCACAACTCATCGTCCTCATTCGCGTAGATTGGGGCCAGTTGGTCATTGTGTTTGCACGGATCTATCCACATTCGCGGAGCAATGTTAGGGGAGTTTGGTTTTTGGTGTATTATTGTAACGACCCAACCGGTCTTTTTGAGTGTTGTGGCCCCGTTCCCCTGTTTACTGCTCATTTTTTGCTGAATTGCTGTTATGTGACTTACCGGGGTAGTTGGTTTGGTTCCGGGGATGTTTCGGAATGAGTTGAGACATTTAGTTCCAACGTTGTAAGCCTATATTGAAAAAGTTGACCGAATGTTAAATTATGTGTAAACGGATCCAGAATGGAGTTTTGATGATTCCGATAGCTCCGTATGGTGCTATTGGACTTAGGAGTGTGTCCGGAATGTGAATTGGAGGTCCTTAGGTGATTTTCGCTTGAAATGCCGAAAGTTGGAAAATTAGAAGTTGGAGAGTTAAGAGGTTTGACCGAGAGTTGACTTTGTGGTTACCGGGCTCGGATTTTTGTTCCAGAAGTTGGAATAGGTCTGTTGTATCATTTATGACTTGTGTGCAAAATATGAGGTCAATCGAAATTGATTTGATAGGTTTCGGCATCAAATGTAGAAGTTAAAAGTTCATAAGTTCATTAGGCTTGAATTGGGGTGCGATTGGTATTTTTAATGTTGTTTGATGTGATTTGAGGCCTCGACTAAGTTTTTATCATGTTTTAGGACTTGTTGTATATTTGGTTGACGTCCTGGAGGCCTCGGGTGGATTTCGAAGGGTTAACGGATCAAATTTTGAACATAAGAAATGGTTGATGAGTTTTGGACTGGTGTGATCGCACTTGCGAAGATCTTGGTCGTCGGTGCGAGGCCGCAGGTGCGTCGATGGCATCTCAGAAGCGGATCTAGGTGAACTGGGGAGTTTCTCAGGTGCAAGGGTATTTCCGCACCTGTGAGTTCGCTGATGCGAAGGGAGCATCGCAGAAGAACAGGGGGCTGTTGAGGCAGGTTTGCAAGAGCGGAGGTTTTCTTGCAGAACCACACCCGCAGGTGCGGGCTAGAGACCGCAGGTGAGCTAGGTCGGGAGTTAAGTGTAACTCCACAGATGCAGAGCTTTGAACACAAAAGCGAAACCGCAGAAGCAGCTAAAATATCTGCAGAAGCGAAAAAGCCTGGCAGTGTATAAGATTCATGGGCTCCGAGATTTTATCATTTTTGGACATTGCAAGCTCGAGTAAAGGCGATTTTTGAGAGTGGGTTCGAGTGACTTCTTGAGGTATGTCACTTTTGATCATTTTTATTCACTAATGTTGATTATCCATTGAATTTCCCACCTAGTTTATATGTTTTTAAGGTGGAATTTTGGGAGTTTTGGGCTAGGGATTGGAGAGTGGAATTTGGGGATTTGAGTGACAATTTGGTGTCAAAATTTGGTAAATTTGGTATAATTGTACTCGTGGTTGAATGGGTTTTTGGATTTTATAACTTTTATTGAATTATGAGACATGAGTCCGGGGTTGACTTTTTGAGTTGACTTTTGATTAAGAACTTAGCATTTTCATATGCAATTGATTCCAATAGCTTGAGTTGATTGTACCGAATTGTTTGTGGCTAGATTCAAGGTGTTCGGAGGTCGATTCGCGAGGAAAGGGCTTATTGGGGTAGAGATTCGCACGATTTAAGGTAAGTAACACTTCTAAGCTTGGTTCTAAGGGTATGAATCCCTGAATTTCAAGTAATATGATCAGTGTTGAGGTTACACACATGCTGGGTGACGGGCGTGTGGGCGTGCACCGTAGTGATTATGACTTAGTCGATTTCGTGGGACTATGTAATCACCTTATCTGAATAGCATTATTGTACTCTATGTGTTAGAGCACTTAAGTTGTGATTTATGTTAAAAATCATGTTTAGGCTATGAGTTGGTACTATTGGGACCCACAGTGGTCGTTCTTTTGCTGTTGAGATTATTTGCTTAATTTGCAGGTACATACTCAGTCGCATTCATCATTGCATATCATATCTCAGTCTCTGTATCATTTATTGTCACATTATGTATCATTGATTTGGGCTGCTTAGCATGAGTGTGGTGAGCCCGAGAGACTAGAGAGATTGATTACTGAGTTGGGACCTGAGAGCCGTGCTGTGAGTGAGATATGTGGATCGGGTTGCACGCCAATACAAGCCTTGTGGCTATATGTGGATCGGGTTGCACGCCGCAACAAGCCTTATGGCCAGATATGGATCGGGTTGTGCACTGCAACAGGCCTTATAGCTATAAATGGATCAGGCTGCACGCAGCAGCAGGAACCATACAATTTTGAATGAATTGAGTGTGACGAGCGAGAATTGAGGAAATCAGATTGAGTGCTCCGAGAGTGTGAGTACTTGAGATTTTAATTGTGTTGCATCACATGCGGTATTCATATAGGAATATAGATATAGAGATGTCATATTCCCCATATTAATCACACTTGGCATATTCTTATCTATGTTGAACTTAATTGTTAAACCTAGAAGTATGTCTACATTTTCTGTACTGTTAAACTATGTATTCATACTATATTTGTTGCGCTCGTCACTGCTTTCAGCCTAAAGGTAAGACTTGTTACTTACTGAGTTGGTTGTACCCACGCTACACCATGCACTTCGTATGCAGATCCTGGTGTTTCCGAGCACGGTGGTTGCTGATCTTGGAGTTTTTGCTCGTTCAAAGATCATCGAGGTAGCTGCTTTGGTCTCCGCAGACCTTGACTCTCCTCCTCTATCTCTTAGTTTATTTATGTTGTTCTACCTTTTTAGACGGTGTTTCAGACAATGATATTGTGTAGATGCTCATGTACTCAGTGACATCCGGATTTTGGGAAGATTGTATTTGAGTTGCAGTCGTTTATATCGGCTATTTATGAGAGTTATTACTGTTAAACTTTCTTCATCTTATTCTTAATATAAAATGCCCAGTTTTATTATAAATGTCGGCTTGCCGAGTCTGTGATAGGCACCATCACGACATGTTGAATTTTGGGTCATGACAATCGTGATCGAATGGACTGGAGGGCGATCGCAAAGAGTATAAACTGGCAGTGTATTTAATTTGTCCAATTTCAGGACTTTGCCATTTTTTCATATTTTGAGCCCTAGACTTCGAGAAGAGGAGATTTTGAAGAGAAATTTTACTAGTACCTTGGAGGTAATTGATTTCCACTCGGACTTGATTTTATATATTGATTACTAATGGATTTCTAAACCTAAAACTTGGAATTTTGAAAGTAAATGTGCGGTTTTTATCTACACTTCAAGAGAGTGTATTTTGGGACAGTACCAATTTAGACTCAGATTTGGAAAGAAATTATATATTTGGATTCGGCAGGTTATAGGTCATAAGATATAGGTATTGGTTTCGGATTTCGGGCACGTGGGTCGAGTTGACTTTTCTTGAATTTTTGAAATTTCTTCAAAGATTGAAGCTTTATGGATTGGAATCACTTCCTATGGCATTGTGGACCTCCTTGGATGATTTTGGGCTTGAATTTGCCCGATTGGAGGGCTAGATCAAGGATTGGACTCGATTCGAGGTTGAAGACTAGATCGGATGAGATAAGTAGCCTAAGCTTGGTTTGAGGGTATTTTCCCCGTTTGCTATGATATTTGTTATGTGTTGGGGGTGACGTAAATGCGGGTGAAGAGCTTATATGCGTGAACCATGGTTATTCATTATTCGGGTAGATCTTAGTCTATTATATGCCTTATTTTGCTATCATGCCTCTTTGATATCATGTTTTTTCCATTAGAGTGACTACATGAGGTATCATTCATGCTAGAAATCATGTCAAGGCTATTTGCTTACTTGTTGAGACATGATAGGGCTATTTTTACTCTGTTGAGCTATTTGCCTCAGTCATGGTCATACTTTGCAATCATGATATCATATCCACGAGTTATATCTCTGTCTCTGTGCATTTTGATATGCTATCTCACATATTGTTGGTGTCCATGTGCATGTCACGAGTTTGAGCTGAATTGTAGTACATTGGTATATTATGTGTGCTACATTGAATTATGTTTCTGTGAGATGTTAGCATATGAAGACTTGAGCAGATTGATGATTGATCTTAGGCCATAGAGCCGTTTTGTTATTGATAGTAAGGTGATGCGTGTGTCAAGCCCCATGATGGGCTGAATGGTATTGATCAGGAGGCAACATGTGCATTGGACCCTATGTTGGGCTAACTGATATTGATCATTGACTTAGATATGATCAGTGCTTGGGCAAGGAACCATCCCTCCGGAGCTAGGTAATAATCCTGGGTGCAGGCACAGACTCATATATGTGCTTAGTGAGGGACTTGTATCAGGTACCCGTACAGTGCTAAGTGTGTGTATGTGTGTGTGAGGGTCTGTGGGCTTTGAGCCAGGCACCGTGACCGTGCTTAGAGTATGATTGAGGGCTACTTTGTGCTAGGTAGTACAGATGTGTTGAGATTATGTACACTTGATATTTAAACTGTGATTCTTTATTGATTTGGCATGTATAACTGATATGCAGGCATAGAGCTGTATTATCTCTCATGCTAGATGACTCTACTTGATGCTTAAAGCTTTATATTACAATTTTATCTTGTTAAATACCTGACTAGGTGATTTTTGTGGAAGTTGATGCCTTGTCTATTATATCTGAAAAGCATGTCTCTTTCTCATCCTGTTGTATTAAGTTGAGCCTGTTATTATTTGAGTTGTTTTCCTTCATACACTATTATTTTGTTGTTATTACTATTGTTGTTGGATGTGGAAAGTGATCAATGCACCTTTTTAAGCTCATCACTAACCAGAAATTTTCTCTCTCTAAACACTGCCAGCAACGGTAACAAAACTGCCAGCAACAGTGGTCGCGCAAATGATCGGTTCTTGCTCGTCCGGTGGTGAAAAACCACCGGATTTGTCCCAAACAAAGCGCCTTACAACGACGCACCTTCCCCAACAAACACCAATCCAAACGATTAACCCAGTTGCTACAGGATTACAAAAAGAAATCGGGATCACTGTAGCGCAGGGCATCCAAGATAACTCCTCACTTGATTTTGAACCAAATCGAGTCATTCCAAGCACTGGGGAACCATCTCCAGGTCCATTCCGTCTTCCCCACCAAATCTCAGCAGTAGTCACCGACGTAACAGTGACTTCAGATCACCGGAAGATGGCAGAACAACACCAGTTGGTCGGAATGGGTATTCCGCTATGCCAAATGGCCCAAGATCAATGTCATTCGTCTCCGGAGGATCAGGTGACTGTTTCAC